>CM076578.1:14686647-14932996 GCA_034641835.2 Pinus albicaulis | reverse complement strand
ACCATTAAAAATTGAGATTGAAGTCATTTATTTATAACCAGGATATCCCATCATAGAGAGGTAGTTAACATGGAAATCAAAAAAGGAGGAAATATGACCATGGATGAGTAAATATTTTCATATTTGTTAGATGAAACAAAGAAGGTGGGTTAAAAAATATATGTTTGAAATTAGTGAAACTAGGGTTGAAAATAATCTTATTTACCATTGCATGAGTTGCAGGAATGGCATTATTACACCAATCATCATGGGAAAACATTTATCATGGCATTGAGTGCGTTCGACCTACAATTTTTGAATGGCATTCCTTTCTGCTACATAAATGAATACCTAATTAATGTAGTGTAGATTTGGTAAGATGAAGATATTTGGTTCTAGAAATATCCTTTATTATTTTTTCTTTGAGTGAGCACCAATATTAAGTAAATGTGTATTATTCATCTTTGGGAATGATCAAGAAGCTTGTCCAACACGATGATCATATATTGATAATAGGAGGAGAATGTGCTAATAGTGTGTACAATGATGAGTAATTATCATGGTGGGAGTGCAAAATCATATCCATAGATGATTACCTTCTGCAAGCCTAGATTTTGGAGGAGACCTAAAGCTACCCTTCCTCCCAACACTACCTAAGGCAAGGTTGGCATAAAATTATTTTTGTTTTAATATTATATAATTGTTATTTTTTTAATAAAATAAAATAAAGAGATGAAAAATAACTATGTGTTAACTACAACTCATGAAAATTACAATGCCTATGTAGATGTGGATCTAGTTCATGCAGAGGTATATCCATGACACTGATTCAAGGGATGTGGTGATAATTATCTTGATAGATAGGCAAATAAATACCTACAGTCATCTCATAGAAACTTACAGGGCTTAACCCATTGGGTTCCCATGGTATAGATAAAGGACCTCCCAAATTAGGTGCAGTGATAGGTAGTCAAGACACCATGAGCATGGGTTCACCTATTTGAGCGGGTGGAAAATGCTATTATATGTTATCAAAAGATGCATCTCAAGCCTAGGTCAGATTCCTAGAGCATAGATGTATTATATGTCACCATCCTTAGACATGGCACAATCATGGGCATTCTGACTGAATTTCTTTAGGATATTGTCCACATTTTGTATTTTATGAATGCTGACATATAATTCTATGTGTGTGTGTGTATTAATTTGAAATCCTTTCCTCTTTCCCAATGGTGTTCCATGCAACCTGGAACCCATAAAATAACCTTGTAGTATTACCCAATCGTGGAAAACATAAATTTTGCTGCCATGAAATTCACATAGTGATCTTATTTTTAGAAATTGATCACTTTTCATGCTACTACGATGGTTTTAAAAAAATGATTTGTCAAGCCATACAGTGTCATTATGTCTAACATATCTCAACCACGTCATATTAAAGTTTATAGAAAATTCCCTTTTGTGTCATTTCCATGCTTCTTACATTGCTGCCCATTTTATTTCCAGTGGACTCAACCATGCCGATCTTAGTTGTTTTATCATCTTCTTCTATCCTCTGACTGGCATTTATCTTATGCATATGGTTTAACCAATATCTTGCAATTTTAGTTGGGTTCTACTTCAAATCTTCTCTATATCTCCTCTTCCTTCATTTTCCTACACTCAACAACCACCAAGACAAAAACACAAAGACAAGAATAAAGAATAATCAAAGAAAAATAAAATTCTCACAGCGACAACACAAACAACACGACCATTCTCAAGGTCAACAACCAAAACAACAAAGAAAATATGAAGCCAATAATTAAAATACAAAACATATAAATGCTCATTAATCCACAATAAATCAATCCCATGAGTTCCAATTTTCAGTGTGTCCTTCAACACCATATATATACACAAAATAAAAACCATGTTTTTTTTCTGAGGTTTTATCGCATTCTTAAGATTTTAAGATCCCTCGAAATAACTCTTGTAGGGATCTACTCTTTTATGGGGAACTTCCCCTTTCTTGTTCATGATGGACTTCATCCATGTGATGCATCACCATCCCACTACCCAAGATTTTATTTCTTGTTGCAATGGAATATTCTTAAGTGTTGTCACACATGCCCAACCGTTAGTTATATCAACATAAACAAATCAATTGTTACATTTCTATTCTAATACCAAGCATGTTGATTTGTAGTCAGACACACATCTAGAGTTCATTTCAGACACATGTTCCAAGATTAGGAAAAAATATCAACATGTTTATGACCATGTTATCACAAGATTGGTTATCAACCTTTTACCAAGACTATCATCATCAAATTTTGAAAACATCCTTTTATCAAAGATAATAGACATGACATAGTCTACAATCAACACATAGTTGTGAACCATCATTAGGGGAATTTTGAGGTCTAAAATGGGCCTTGTAAGGAAAATAACGAAATAATAGTTAAAATAATAAAAGAAAAATTATGATTTTTTAAAGAAAAATAACGGAAACTACTTTTTTTAATTGTATTCTAGGCTTATCCCCTTATAAATTTACCCAAATTTCAAGTGTATGCACTCATTGGATGTGGAATTAGTAGCCACTTTGCATACTTATGAGTAGACCCACATAAAAAAAAAGTGTAAACACATGAAGAAAGCATGTTGAATACATGTTTTTGATGTATTTTCAGTTTCTTTTGATGTGGGTTTACTCAAAAGTATGCATAGTGGGTACTCGTTAGATGTGGAATCTAATCTCGCATCCAAAAAGTGTATACACTTGACTTTTGGGCAAACCTATAAGGAGATAAGCGAAAAATACACTTTAAAAAAAATTAGTTGATGCAGCCATAGGCCGCAAATATTCACTTATGTAGAGTTAGCGGAATTAATCCCACATTAACCCGCATTATTCACTTGAGGTTCACCTTTCAATTGATAATGATGCGCGGAAGCTATCCATGAGTGGCTCTCAGTTTTAACTCCTTAATATAAACTTTTAACTTTAAACCTTTTTGCGCCTTCACCTTACCATATTTGGTGCATGGCTTCCACTTTAACCAAACCCACTAATCGTGGTTCTAGTTCCTGCATAATTCATTTTTACACATAACGGATATAACATACATAATTTAGAAATCAACATCGCTTAACTTTATAACAGAACCCACATAATCAAAATTAACTTACATACACATGGAACATTAGTTCCAGGGTCCCACATCACGACAACCAATTAGGATTCATCGCAAATCACTTGCCCGCACATTTAACCCTTTACTGATAATGCTAAATAGTAAACATTGGGAAGTTCACTCTTGCACTACACCGACATGTGTTCGCCCTTCACTGCATCACACTTTTTATCCATTACCGCATTGAAAATAAAATAACATACCTGTTATGTCTTAAAACTAAACTTTAAAACCTTCGATGTGTCATCTGTCGTCCTTCGTTGATCTACGCCCAGATCTAATGGTCCTCACCTGCTCGCCCTTCTTCGCATCACAATTAATTTGGTTTAACTTGTGAAATAATCTTGACCATCAATATTTTCCCTTTCGATCTGTGATCAAATCATGATGGTTCATTCACTTGCGCGCAGTTCTTTTTCACCTCTTCTACCCGCAACGATCTCAATTGTCAAACCTTAAATCTTCAATACTATGATTTAATCCTTGTCGTCGATTTACCCTTTTTAATTCGTCTCTGTGCTTCTGTATTTAGTCAATTTATGTTCTTTATATTGTCAATGCTCTGCAATATGGTCTCCTCCAGGCTACATATCCTTTGTTGTTTGGAATTCTTCCACTCTCTCCTGAGCCTTTCTTCTATCCTTAAAGTTTTTGATCCCTCCCGAGCTTATTATGTCTCCTTTAACGTTATCTCTAGCATGAATGCATAGCACTCTCTGTATTTATCCTCTTCTTCGAGAATTCATAATTAGTTCTTTACTTGGCCTGTACACACATCTATTAGTTCCATACTGGAATCACATAGAGTCTACCCAGCCATAAGTCTTTTATCACTTAAAAAGACGTTAAACGATCCATTTGAATTCATTCATCATGGTTTATCACATAGAACCATAAATTCACAATTACGAATCATTCAGCACGTAAAATGAATAACACACACATTCACAATGTATTCAATTTCGTCTTTCATTAAAAAAAAATTATAGATATAAATAAAAACCTATTTTACAGTCTACCTTTGGCCTGATTTGCCTTTACATGTCCCTTTTCTCTTCACTCTCTCTATGTGCCCATAGGCTTACAATAAAACCGCCTATCTAAGAATAATGATCCTTTTTTTTCTACTATCTGTGCCTTTAAGGCTTTACAATTATATACAAAGGGTTCTGTAACCAATTTTGGTTCAGATCCATAGGTTTCTCAAAAAATTCCCAAAAATCCTCTAAGTCCTCAATTAGTTCCTAAAATATTTTCTTTATCCCTTAAGGATCTCAACATTCAACTAAAATCCTAAGGATCCTCCATAAATGCATAAAATCATGAACTAATTTCTAATATAAGATTTACAATATTTCGGAATATCTCAATCCACACTAATCACTCATCAATCGCTCATGCTCTCCTACATTTGAGAACATTTAAAAATATTCCTCTCAATATTTAATTAAATCCTATTATAAATGTCTCACATAAATCACTCAAAATATTTAAAATTCCATTAATTAAATACTTAGGGAAAACAACTCTTTTGAAAAACACAAGACCCCCCTAGATTCTACTAAATGTACAAAATTTTGGAACCATGAAGGACCTGCATCGAGACTCCCAAGGTAGAAAATAATCATGATCTCTAGATCATGTGCTTCAATCTTTGTCCTCCTAGATCCCATACTTTGTTATGTAATCTATATTTGGTTGTTGTTGTTGTTTTTTGTTGTTCTCTAGGTCTCCACACTTTATGTTGCAATTCTCCACTGGCTGTGCTCTCACAGATTTGTTGTTGTCTTTCTCTTGCTATTTCTTGGCTTTATTGCTCGTTGTCTTCTTTTGAGACACCTTCATCATCAATCTTATTATTATTTCAATCTCTATGTCCAGATTATCTTCCGACTCGTACTCTCTCTTCTCATTGTCGTTGCACTTTGTCCACTCATCTTCAAAGCTGTTGTTTTTTATCTTCTCTTTGAAGTTGTTGGATTCTTACTACCGCCCTTACATCCTTACCTCTTGTTGCTTTTGAACTTATATCTCATCTCCAAACAACCTCGATTCAATATATCCAAATTTACTTTCAAAAAATAAATTGTCCTCCAATTCCTTTATACTTGAGTTCTTCTCAAATACATCAATATGAGTGTTCATCATTTCCAACATATTTTCCTTCCTCTTCCTAGACAACGCTTAGTGATTTTCCTTCACTTCCTTAACCAATTACGACAATCAATTTAGTTTCTTCAAGCCACGGTATCTTCATGATTTACATATTATTCATCGTTATGTTTTACCCGGAAACTTCCGGTCTTCTTGAGTTCTAAAGCTGACTCTCCATCAACTTGAAACATGTCTATCTCATCTTCATCAAAACCCCTTAATCATAAAAACAATTATCGAAAAAAAATATAAGGCCTCATTGGCTTTTCCTTCTATGGAAACATCTCAGGTATGTTGCTCTGTAGTTTTCCTCTAACACACTTTATCAGACACATCAATATGCTAATTTAAATTCCCTAAAGAACACGGAAGGCTCATCAACTATTCTATCCTTCATATCATTTGTTTCAAGGATGTCTCCCTACTCGAGTTCACAATAATGAACTCCTTCCTCTAAAATGTCAATTTTTCTAAAATCTTACTACCATTCTCTCTTCTTTATGATGTTTATTCATGAAAATTTCTTTGTCTTCCTTCTTCAGAAATTTATCCACGAGTATATATCCTCTTCTTTTACAAATTTCTTCTTTGAAGGTCTAACTTTCTATATAGCTCAACAAATTCAATTCGAGTATAATTTGGAAACTTTACATAGTTTTCAGTACCTTCACTTGTTGTTGACCCGTCATCAAATGGTTCTTCTTCCTCTCGCTAAACATACACACTCGTCTAAATCATGATGTTTAAAAATTTCCAAAATCATCGAGTGCGATAAATACCTTTTCTTCATCTTCATGTATTAACTCATATCTACTATTCCAATCTTCATTTTTACTAGCTCCAATGTTATGTTGCATATTTCCATGAGACCTCTTTGTCTCCTTTCGTTTTTGAGATCTTTCTATATTAGTATTAACTTGAGCAGTTTTCGATTCTACTTCTTCTTAAAAAACTCTAAATTTTTTTCATCATCTTGTGATGTACACTGCAATCATACACAAATCATTAGTTTTAAAAATACAAGACCTTTCGGTTTCATTTGATGCTTCAAACACCAATCCTTCACAATATACTTCTACGGATTTCATCGGATCCTCTTTGCTTTGACTCAACTACTTTGAGTCTCTCTTTCTCCAACAAATCAATATGTCTCTTCTCAAGTTCTTTGAACACACTTATCAGTTTTACATTCCATCTTATTTTCAATAGGTTCCATCTAACCTATTTCCTCATTTTCCATCCATTTATTTGGTATCCATTCTCTTTCTCTTGTAGCCATCTCTATAGTACTTACGTTACACCATTTTTTTGGTCATATAACCTATTATCATTAGATGGACCCAAGTACACCATGTAAGACCAATTTTAACCAAAGTAAAATTTCTTTCACTATGTAAAATAACTTAATAAAACACATTTTTTAGGTTGTTTATGGTCTAAAAAGGAAACCCCAAAAGGAAATATTAAACAAATCTATATTTGATTGATTTTCCTCATGGAATAATTAATTAAACAATAATTTAATTATTATTCCCTGCTCATGTTTAACCCAAAAACAAGGAAATCAATTAGATAAATCCTTATTTATCTTATTATTTTTCTAGGAATAATTATTTAAATCTTATTTAAATAATATTCCTTGTTAAATATGACTAAATCATTTATAAATAATTAAATAAATCATTATTTTATTAATTATCATTCAACCACTTCCTTAAAAATAATAAATAAATCATTTATTTATTTATTATTTACAAATAAAGGGATTTGACCCCAAGTCAAATGTCTTTTCCCTCAACAAATATAATAAGATATTCCATAAAAGGTGGATCTAGGATTTGGTTAATATTATTTTAATCATACACCAAGATCTAGAATGACCCAATATTTTGTTATAAATAGAAGGGTTTTCTCATTCATTTGTCACCTTTTGTTGCTCATTAGATCACTCTGGATCTATGCCCTTGGTCTGACTTTGAGCCATTATCATTGTCACATTCTCCATTATTTGTTTTGTGAGCTCCCTTTGAGTTCTATGTTTGTCTGGGTTTTCTACGCCAACAAGAGAGAGAATTGCTAGATCTGAAGCGTTGAGGACTTTCAAGATCCCATCCCGTTGAGGAGAATTGGAAACACCTTTCTTGTTTTCCTCTCAGGTGCCCTTAATATAAAAATTCTTTCAAAAATATTGTTCTTGTCTTGTCTATTGGATGCATGGAGAAAAACCTTATTTTCACTGCTTAATGTCTTTTTATGCATAGATCTGGATTTGTGCAGCTTTTGTCTTGATCAACTAACTATTGATTTGAAAATATTGGCAGCCATATTTGACGTTAGGGCTATTTGTTATGTGTAGCTAAAGTGGTCTTTTTCGATCATTTCGACAAAAGATTCATACTAAACAATCAAGGCGACTCCACACGAGTTTTCAATTACGACGACCGGCCATTTTTCATCTTCCCGCATATCCAGCGCTTTAATTCTAGGGTTTTTCGCATTTTTGTTTTTTTCTCTATTTTTATGTCATTTTTCACCCATAAAACCATAAAAAATTAAAATTTCTAACTTCTATGTGTTTCTCGGGTCCCGTTGGCGTTGTAACCGACATCGACTACAACAGACGACAACTTTCTTCGAAATCTGCCATCGAGACACCCAGAGCTAAAGGTTGCAATTTTTGCCCCATAACCTATGACCTAGACCGCAGGATGCACTTTTCAGCTCCGTAATCTACGACTCGCCGTGTGTGTACCGAGTCAAAAGCTACGACCCGCACTTTTTTTCTCGCAATTTTTCAGCAATTTTTCTAGGCTCACGTTCGTTTCCGTCGTGTTTTCCATCCTCTCACGAAACCGTTTAGACCTGTTTATGATCTGTTTTACTCAAATAAGTGGGAATCTAGCCCCTTAGGGCTTTGGTACCCTCCACTTTTTGTGGAAGAGTTTTAGCTGTTTCAGCCGTCTGAATTTTCAGAGTTTCAGCCCTTTTCTTTTTAGATCTGATACCTCACTTTCAGATCCCTTTTAGATCAGATATTCTCCCTTTCAAATCACCTCATATAGTTTTGTTTGGGTTTGCCTCTAGGGTCACCTCCTTGTCCCTTATATCTTTAGCTGATTTCCTCCTTTGTTGCAGCAACCTTGCCTCTGCCTCTTTGCTGTTTTCTGCACCTCTTTTCAGCAGATTTCTCCTTTAGATCCCTGTCCCTCCTGACCTTAGATCTATTGGCCTCTTTTTAGTGTATTTTGACTAGATTTTTTCCCTCTTTTAGACTAGTTTTGAGAGATCCGCCTTCTTGGGTTAGATCAATGCATTTTTAGCTGTTAATTTTATGTTATTTCAGCATTATTTACTGTTCTCTACAGATTTATTTTCAGTTACGCAACAAAATTTTTCTTTTACTCTCAAAACGTCTGGGTTTAAAAATTAAAATTAACACACACCACACACTGACCCTAAGTGAAGAAGAGCATGGTTAACACCACCAGGCAAAGACTTTAAAATAAATTGACACTGAATCTCTCTGCCCTTGTTTCGACATTGACATGACATGATTTTGCACCTCCCTGCCTTTGTCGATTATTCTTCTTCCCTTTCTGTCATCATCATTGCGCCCCCAAGGCGTATATCCCGAAGGCTTCTTGGCCTTCACCCTCAGTTTCCGGTTGGTCGACTTGCTCCTTCCCACCGTCGTCGAGTTAGTCCTCCCCCGAGTCCACACTCCGACTCATCTTCTGATTCTTTGGGTTCTCCCCCTACTTCTGGTTCTCTCCCTATTACCTTCACCATTTCTGGTCCAGGGCCTAACGCTAGCGGCAACCCCGACCCTAATGCTGGGACTGTTACTAGCGGAACCGCCACGGCAACTACCTCGACTTTCCCTTTGCTCCCCTATATGGTAGGTCTCAGTCTCCCTAATTTCAATCAGTTGATCAATGATCCTATCCACCACAATGTTAGTTGGCCTGCTATGCCAACCAAGCTCCCCTCTGACATTCCCAAGTTCAAAGGCCTTGCTAGTGAAGTTCCCTCCAACCATATCCGATATTTCCACATGTAGTGTTCATCCAATTCCATTACTGATGATTCCATCCATCTTAGATTGTTCCAACGCATGCTTACAGGCGAAGCTTTGAAGTGGTATGTTTATCAGACCGCCTCTTACCATACCACCTTTGCGACCATTTCCCAAGCCTTCTTATCTTATTTCCAGCTCCCTCTTCGATACGACACTGGTACCAAGCTCTTGACTTCCTTCTGTAAATAATATTTGACCCGCCTTTCTGCTCATGTCCAGGAATGGCAGAGAAGAAGGAGCTTATGTCGACCTCCCACCTTTGAAGATCAGGTCTACATGGACTGGTTCCTTCGATCTCTCTTACCTGCCATCGGCAAAGATGTCGCATCCTAGTTCCCTCAAACCGAATAATATGCCCTCCAAATATCCTTGAAATATGACCTCATCTATGCTCAATTTGGTTATGTTTATACCGTCCTTCCTGACCTCCCGAGAACCAGTGGCGCTAATGCCCCGGGGGCATCTCAATCTGTCGATGGTATCATTGGAGCTCTTTCGCATCCCTATGCTCAACCTCCTATGGGCTATGGTTTCCCTCCAGGAGGGGCCAGCACCTCCAACACTTTTCCCCCTACAGGTAGCATGTATCTAGGATACGACATGCCTCCTCCTTTTTCCCAACCTCTTGCTTACCTCAATGTTGCCCATCCTAACCATTATCCTTATCCATAGCCTAGTGTCCCAGCTCCTCCAGCATTTGGACCTCCACCTCCCTTGCCTTCTCAACCCCAGCAATAGAAACTACTACTCCCTCCAGGGAAAGTATTTGTATAGCAGGGCTCGACTAATCCTCCTTCTTCTTAAAGAAAGAGGAAAGGTAATCAAAATAAATCTGCCCCTGGTAATCGTGGATCCAATCCTTCAGGTATTTACTCTAACAACGTTAACCAGTAGCAGGGCACTCAGCCCAAGCTGGACATGCCTCTTCGTACAAATAAGCCTTGTTCGTGTTGTGGTGTTTACGGTCATTACACTCATGATTGTCCCATATTACCATAGATGTGGCAGATGTGGGAGTCTCAGGCCACATTGCAAGGACAGCATGCCTCCCCTACTGTTCCCCCCAATGCAGTTACTTCTCAACCAGCTTTGTTTATTGATCCTTTCCCTCAGCAAGGATTCGTGGCTACTCAACCACCTCATGCCCCGGTAACCTCTCAACCTTCCCCTTCTAGTTCCTCCAACTACTAGATTCTCATGATGAATTATGACCAACCTCTCACCGTCGACCTTAACCTTCAAACTCGGTCTTGTCAATACCCCAAGCCTCCCACTCCATCTATCCCCGAGTCACCTTCTTCAGGTTCTACAGAGCCTCTTTCGACACCCACTGGTCCTTTGCAGATCCCTCAGCCCAAAGTTGAGGTTCCTACCAAGGTTCCTAAGGGCCCATTACACCAAAATGCTGCTTCTGGACTAGCTGCTCATTCGTATAGCATAGTAGATGATTTGGCGCAGTCTCTCGCTGCCATTTCAACACTGGAACTCCTCTAGTCATGTCCTTCTCAACGAAAGGCTCTAATATCCGCCATGGGTGCTGTAGATCCTACTGATGACTAGTTGATTGTTTTCTACGCCCGTCAGTTAGACCATCCTCCCCTTCCTACTTCCGTTTCTTTCCAAATCCCAGTCAAAATCCGGAACACTAACGTGTCTCAGTGTATTATTGATGAGGGGGAATCTACCTGTGTGATTTCTACTTCGGTTTGGAAAAAACTTGGATCTCCTGAGCTGGCCCCTTCCACAATCACCCTTCGTGCATGGGATGGCCATGCCTCCCAGCCCATTGGCCTATTCCGTAATTGTCATATCACTCTTGCGGGCAAGAATTTTTATGTTGACGTTGAAGTCATTGATGCCCCTCTTAATTATAACATTCTTTTGGGGCATAGCTACACCTATGCCATGTCTCCTGTCCCATCTGCGGTCCACCATAAGATGTTTTTCCCTCACAATGGAAAGTTAGTCACCATTGACTAGTTGACATATCATGAGCCAAAATCTCAGACCTCCCCTGAGTCGACCATATCTTCTGTAGCCAATAATCAAACCGTCGATTCTTTGACCAGTGTCTCCCCCGACGTCTACAAAGACTCCTCCTTTCTTGGAACCTTCCCTGGTCTTCCTCCTCCTCTCGTCTTTGATCCTAGCTTAGTGAATGTTTGCATGATGCAATCGTCTCGGGCTGACCTTAAGTGGCCTGATTCGTCTAGTCAGCAACCTCAACCTCGCCCACCACAACCTACTCCTAGCCCTTTGCCTCAGCCAACTGGACCTCTTCCTTCTGGACCTTCTTATCTAGTTGGTACCCATGAGCCTCTCTACCCTCCTAGGTTGGTTCCCCCAGGTCTCAACCATCTTAGAGAGATCCCTCCTAGCCATTACCCCACTGGTCAGATACCTTTCCTTGCTCCCCCTCCCGGAGTCTATTCGGTTCCCATCATGGCTACCCTTTCCCTCCCCAATTTGACACTGGGAATTCCCTTCTGGTACCTTGAACCTCTAGCTACTACCTCACCAGGTCACCCCAAACCGTACCTTACGTTGACACCGGTTCAACCGGTTCCCCTAGCTTCTTCCATCGCTATAGTTCCACCTGCACCTAAACAGCATCCTTCTCCTATTGTGCCAGCTCCGGGAAAGAAGGGAAAAGCTCGCAAGGGGGCATCGAAAGATAAGGCCACCCCGACTGACCCTACCCCTCCTCCACCTGCTAAACCTTGTGCCTTGTGTGATGGCATCGGTCATGCCACCCATACTTGTCCTGAGTTAACCTGTATTAAACCCATGGTTAAAGTCACGTTCCTTGAGTCTACGGTCCCTGAACCCTCTGTTTCTTCCTCGTCCACAGCCAAGAACCCAAATACTCTTCGCACCAACAAACCCTGTGCTCTGTGTGGTGTCCATGGCCATTATTCCCACCATTTTCCTCACCTAACACATTACCGAGCCTCTTTAGAGGTCATCCGCGAGTATGAGGTTGAACAAAATCAATCCGCCTCTCCCATCGTCGCGCAGTATGCGTCAGGTCAGCTCGAGGATCCCCCTGCTGCCATTGACATCCCCCCCCCCCTCGATGTTGAGATGACGGAACCTGTCGCCCCCATCCTCTACCTATCATCATCCGTGTGACCCTTGGAGTACATTCCCTCTGAATCCCCTCCTTCTGTTTCTCTTGATCTCCCTTCAGCAACATTCTTGGGCTCCACATCATTTGAACATATTTTTACCTGTTCTTATGTCTTCCCCCGTGACGACTCGTATCTGAGCCTCTCCTCCCATGCTGATGATTTAGGTAGATTTGCAGCATCATGTGGTTTCCCTGAACTTTTCTTTTCCACCCATAACCAAGATGATACCATCTGTATTTATGATGTTCTCTGCAGCATGAGGACCAGCTATCCCTACCATAGCCCTCATACATCACCCTCTAGTCGGTTTATGAGTCATAGCCATCCTATCCAGACTACTCCCTCCCATAGTTGTAGTTTTATTTCTACTCTGCACCCACGTTTCCATCATTTTTCTTCCCCCTCCCATTTATTGTCTTCTAACACTCTTCTGTAGGACCTCCCGTCCGCACCCTATATCGACTACGCCGATGGTGCAAGTCGCTATTCCCGGAATCTAGCCTCAGCAGCTTGGGCCATCTTTACCCCCTTACATACCCTCGTTCTCTCCAATGGGGTCTGCATTGGTGCTGCCACCGATAATCAGGCCGAATATGATGCAGTGTGTGGTCTTTTAGCCGATGCCCTCTCTCATCGCATCCTCCATCTGCATGTCCGTTTAGATTCCCTGCTTATTGGCATGCAACTCAATGGTGTCTATCGTGTGCATAGTCCTATCCTTTTTAGACGATATTTATGAGTGAAACTTTTGATACGTGAATTTAGAGTCATTACTTTCAGTCATGTACCTAGAGAACAAAATCACTACATAGATAGCATTGCAAACCATGTCCTAGACTAGCATTTATCACACACATTTCCCACAAGAAAATAACATTCAAAATCATCAAAACAATGCATATCCATAATATGTGTCATACAACATGTTTTTAGAGTCCATCTACTCTGATACATATGACATGCCCATAGCATGTTACAAAAAACAAAACTCAAAACTGGGGGGCACCACTTGCCCCTACATATACACTAGGGGGAACCACCTGCCCCACATCTACTCACTATCTGGAGGATCCCAAGCCAATGGCTCTGCTCCCACAGCTCGTAGATCACGTACAGTCTGACCAGCCATCGCCATGCGCCGCATTACACCTCGCCATTCCGAGGGTAGCCCAATACATAGCTCTATGTACTAGTCATCTAAGTATTTCAAACCCCGCTCCAAAACACCAGTCAATATCCCCTCACATCTACAACGGATGTCCTCTAGGAGGGCGGTCATATCCTCATTCTGTGCCGTTCTCGATCCACTAGCACCTGCTGTTCCTGATACTGCAGGTCGTCCCATATATCCGGCCGGTTTTACCAGAGCTATATCTGCATACCAAAAGTATAAGAATCAATACCATATATACTATTCACACACTTTCACATGCACATAAAAGATTAGTCACTTGACACTTACCATCGGGCCCCCATACTTGACCAGGCGGAAGTGGCAAGTCTGGATCTCCCCAATAACTCATCCCACTATAGGGATAGTCATCTATGTACAACATCATTTGATCCTAATGGGAAAATAACTCCAGTTGGAACACCCGCCCGACTGCCCCTCTTCCTCCTCTACACAGTAAGCGCCCCCACCGGCGCATCCTGGGTTCTCTTGGACCCCCATCTGGTAGCTGTACACAAGGTCGCAAGGTCAGGATCTTCTCAAAAAATAAGGAGCACAATATGGTCCCATACGAGCAATCATGGTTCACTTGCCGCTTGCAAAGCGATAGATGTCGTTTCAACGACACCAACATCATTTGGGCCCACCCATAGTAGGTCCCACTCAACACTTTTTTCCACAATCATCATCTGCCCTCTAGTGATGTGATGGAGCGCCTGGCTGCCCAGGATCCGCAACACTACTGCTGCCACTGCACGGGTCTCTAACCTCTCTAGATCCCCAATCGGTATCCGAGTCCCTTTGACTTGGAAGCCTGGTCAACAATGTCACTTTACAAACTCCATGATGTTATGCCCTTGTGGTAACACTGGCTATGTATTTCCCACCATCCCTAATGGTGGGAGACCAGTCAGGAAATACAGATCTTGGAATTTAAACTTGATCCTGTGCCCCTGCACTATAAATACCTCATGATCTGGATCCCAATAACTGACAATCCAGGCCAACAAGTGGTCCCCAGCTCTCATCAGAGGGTTCTCCACAAATTTTTGAACCCCAAACCTGGCCAGTGCACGATGGACACCATGATCCACTTGGATCTCTGACCGTAATGTACCCAGGTCTCTCTCTCTCTCCAGTTGATCTGTATATCTGCCATATCTGCACAAAAAAATCATCTTTGTCAATATATAGATGGAAAAAACTATACCTAATTACAAAAACCCCACCTCTCAGCCCACAACAGCACTGAAATCACCTCCATTTGACAGGTCACACTTTTTGGCCAAATCTTGAGACAGGTCGCACTTTTTAGGCTAAAACCTGCTTCCCAGGTCGCAGTTTTTGGCCCAAACAGTGCGACCCGACCGTGAAGATGAGTGAGGGGTTGTTCTTGAGATTCGGGACCCTAATCTGAACTTTCAATCCATCAAAAAGAAAGAGTAGGATTAGGCCTCTTACCTGCAACTAACGAATCTTGATTCCAACTATCGGTTTGTCCGCTACGATCACCGCAAGATTTAGGGCCTTCTCTCCTCTCCACATTCACCACGGCTACACAAGAAAATTTCAAATGCCTTTGGAGGGAAAATGTCCTATTAGAAGAAAAACCCCTGATTTTTCTTTCGCCCGTTGCGACCAAAGCCTAGCCCCGTTTGACACACCGTCTACAACGTTGGAAAGATCTCACCAAGCACTCAAATGGGTATCTATTAGTTTTTCATGATTTGATACTTCACCTAGACACATTTTGTCCTTGAAGGGTCTATTCACCTCTCCTCCAAATCGGATTTCCTCACTTACAACACTTGTACTCGGGGCACCACTTTGCCTCCATAATTATGCTTGTTCATGTTGATTTTTGTCATGAGCTACCCTCTTGTACTCATGATTTTATGGTCCCCCATTGGACTTTTATTGTGTGGAAGCACCATCAAGTCACCCTTGTTTAGAGCATCTGAGTTGAGTCATCATTGCATTCATAGAGTCTATCTCGAGTCTCTTTGTATCTCGATATAGTCCTCCATCCTTCATTTCTTGGTCTCTCTCTCGTGTCACACATTATGGCCTTCAGTCCCACTGTCCCCTATCCCTCATGATATTATGTTAGTCGCTGCCAAGTCATTCATGCCCTTTATGATCTAACACGGGAAGCCGTCCATTCGCTACTCAATATCCCCCATTTCAACACCATCATTGGTGTGAGTTTTTCACTCGCTCTACTATTTTCTCTCACGCCTTAGTTGAGGATTCCTTATTGCCTCACCTATGGCAGACCTCCTTCTGTTGACATCAGCTCATTCATTCCAGAAGACAGGTCTAGAGGGGGGTGTGCCTTGGTTCCAGCTTCCACTCTTTTTCGGTGCTCAGATCAGGAAAAGGGACTACTTATTACCCTTTGACTTGGTTTTTTCTCAGCCACAGCCCCTTTCAGCATGATCGAGATCCGTATACTTGATGGTTCCGTGACACAACAGCTGATATCGGTGATTCCCGGGTGTGTGTGAGATGTCCCAAACCTCATGAGGGGGTGGCCCTCAAGGTAGCCCCCCACATGCTCGGATGACCTCTTTATTGCAGCCTTTGATGCAGCTCCATATATTTGATGATGTCGGCCTTAGCCGCTTGTAGCATCTCTTTTATTTGAATGTATCAGTTAGATTTTGTGATCCCTTCCCCATTTGTAGGGGGCATTTGGGTTGTATTTGTATCTCATGTACTTAGATATTATTGTATAAGTCCTAGATGTTATCCCAGGCACCGCATGTATGTGAGATTTATCATTATTTCTCTTATCTGGCTCATGTTTACGCTAGCATGTACTTTACAGTTTGGTCCCTTGTTTACTGGACACACTATTCTTTTGTACTTTGTATCGGCGGGCATAAGTATGCCTCCCCTGCCGCCTCTAGCACATGTACCCTCTCATAAAAAGAGACTTGTTGCACCTGTAAGTCTCATCTCTTCAGGGTCTATTTCTTCAGCACATTAGGCTACCTTACATTTCTCTCTCTGACTTCCCTTTCGATGTCTGGTGATTAGGGATTCTTCTAGCATTAACGGTCATACAATTTCTCTAACACTCACACGGCAGGGGTCAATGTTTGTTGCACCATTTTTGGTCATCTAACCTGTGTCTATTAGATGGACCCAAGTACACCATGTAAGACCAATTTTACCTAAGTAAAATTTCTTTCACTATGTAAAATAACTTAATAAAACAAATTTATTAGGTTTAGGGAAAATTTTAAGAACCCCCCTAAATTTATATATATAATAAATGGGCGAATCCCCATGATACATAGGAAAAATGGAAGGTAATTTTATTAATAATATAATATGTATATATAATTTTTTGGTGCGCCCTAATAAAATTAAAATTCCCTTAAAATTCGCCTTTGGGCTAAAATTCGCCCCTAAAATTTTCCCTACTGCAAACCCCGGTCTTTTCCTTTACCAAACTGTAGAGATGAATGTACAATGATGCTCAAAGCATTCCCAAAAGTCCAACCGTGCTAATGACTAAAAAACCACAAGATATAGACAAAAAATAACTCATCCTAGCTTCTAGAGGTCAAGCTCATGAGTTTAGGAGCTGCTCCAACAAAATCTAAACTGAGAACTAGAAAGTAGGCAGTGGAACAACTTGCCTCTAAAAACTAGGAAACTGATTCATTCAGTTGCATATTACCCTATTTCTCTATGCGTCGCGCCAGTTTGCAGCTGATTTTGGAGGCCTTCCCGGTGTCCAAATTTTCTCCAAGTGGGCTTGTTGGAAATTTTTGCATGCATACTTTCCAACACAAGTGGAATTTATGAATTTGGCCTCAATTTGCCCCTCCAAAACTGAGTTCTCCCAAGACTGCTTCCTATGTGTCAAAAAAGGGGCAGAAAGGTCATTTTTGGGGTGTTTTTTACCCTTTTGGAAGCCCAAAACATGTCAAAATTTCTTGGCCATTGGTAGGCATGCATATTTTTCCATGAAAAATCCAAAAATGTTGAGTTTGCATCAAAAGGAGTCCCCTATCAAAAGTGTGCGCTAAGTGGCGCGACGCATAGAGCGGAAAAGTCTATTTTTTAGGCCAAAATTTTCAAAAATGCAAAAAGTGTCCCAAATTTTTTGAAATTTGGGCTGAGTGTTCTTCATCAAGTGCTATGCTGGGCCAAGGAAGCCTCGGCCAATATTTGAAGTTTATCATGCTCTTTTCGCCTCCTCAATGCCTTCTTCAACTTGGCCTTCAAGATCTTGATTCTTGCTTTGCAAAGATGATTTATCGCCCAATAATGATTGGCCATGTGCCTCAACATATTTTTGTCTTTTTTGGCCTTCTCCAACAGTTTTTCCAAATGCATATTTACCCTTTCAAGCCAAGTTTCATGATCGGCTTCAATTTCTTGCTCAAGTGATGTCATCTTGCTTTTGCTCCTTTTGGCAGCTTGCCAGTTCTCTCGTATGTTTTGAAACTCCATAACGGTTTGCTGATCCTCTAGCTACTTGTTTCTTTGCTCAAGGTACTTGATTATCCACTTGGCTCTTTTTATGTTGAGGGACAAAGTATTTATCTCCGCCCGTTGCTCCCGAATGATCTCTCTAAACTTTGAGCTTGGTGAGCCCAAATCAGTGTCATCCTCCTGAATGAGAATGAAATCTATCTCCTTTCCTCCCGAAGGCCCCTCATCATGTATTGGCATTTTACCCTTTTCCTATACCTACACTGCTGATGGAGGAAGCGATACCCCTTCCACCCTGGGTGGAGATAATACTCGCTTGGCTGCTGCAAACAACCTTCTAGTGCCCTTTTGATAGGTGACAAACACTGGCACACTAGCGATCTGTGTCTCATGACCCTCCTGCTGATGTGAAGGTCCACCTGTCTCATGAAAAGCTTCCAGAGGTACCTGAGGAGCTGTGAATAACTCATGAGAAATGAAATCCTCCCATGAAATATCCTGCAAACCAAGCTGATGCATAACCACAATTTTGATGAGTGCAAAATGATATATACTCTTATACTGCTACTGAGGAGTTTTCTTTTTCACTAGGGTGTTCATCCTTTCAATATTTCGGCACATGAAGTGGGGAAGGTTCATCATTCTCACCCTGGTAAAATGCATCAGCAATCTGATGTGATAGGCATATAGGCGAGAAAACCGGCCCTCACAGCTGAAATATTTGATTATGAGTTTCATCAAAGGGGCGCATGAATTTTTCAAGTACTAAAAGGGAAAAATCTACTGAGTTGTCTCAGAAAACCAGGCTTGATGTATGACTCATATTGTTCCCTGTCAATTTGCTACCTTTTATTCCATTGCTCTCTGACATTTGAAATACCAGTTGCTAGAGAGATAGACTCCGGTGTTAAGGTGAATGTCACATCTGCAAGAGTGAATTTCCCATTATGTAGATGAAGCACAAACAATCTGGCCAACTCATGTTGGTACTGGACTCTAGCAACCATCTCACAAAACTGATAACAAGATTTCTGTTGGAAGCATGAGATAGCAAGAGGGCAAGCCTACAGCTCAGCAAGTGAAGTAGGCTCTTCTCATACATGTTTACCACTCTTGTGAGGTCTCCTTGGTGCATGCAATTCGGTTGGAGAGTCACTATGTGTTTCTTCATCTTGGTCATAAGAGGAATCTGACTTCATTTTTGCCAAAGTTTGTGTTGTCTTAGATGAGTATGAAGAGTTTTAGGTGTCTTTAGTTTTTTTCTTTGCTGCCAAGTGTATGAAAATGTATGAAGGGTTATGAAGAGAGAGGGTAAGAGGGATTTTGGGAATGTTGCCAATTGGAATTTGGGGAATTGAAGGGTTTTAGGGACAATTTCTAGGCTTTTGGGATAGCAATTGGGGTTTGGGAATTTTGTAGCTAATATTTGGGATAATGGGAATTGGGATAGGGGTGAATGAATTTAGTGATATGGGGGATGGGGAAATGGTTTGATGAAACTAGAACGGTAGAGAGGGAATACAAAGGTGAGGGATTAATGGCCACAAAAAAAAAACCAATTTACAAACCCTAAGCAATCATGTCTTGAGCAAGGAAGTAGGGTTTGAATTTTTTTTTTTATTAAATCCTCATAAACATCTTAAGACACACATTTATTGGCATTGGAAAAGTTGTTTGACTTACTTTGCACCGAAGGAAACCGAAAAATTTGGGGATTTGAATGAAATCGTGGTGAAAACAACTTGCAGCTCTACGCGCCGCGCCACAAACCCAACGCACCGTGCCAGCTATATGCGTCATGCTAGTGTGTTTTTAACACTGTGGAGGCCAACCCAATGCATCGTGCTAGCTCTATGCGCTGTGCCTCTCAGCCAATGCGCCACGCCCACAAACTTGCACGATTTTGCTGCAATTTTGCTCCCTTTGTTCAACACAGCTTTTTCTCGCTCACTCTTTCTTCTTGGAATGCAAATGAGCCCTTTGAAACATGAAAAATGACTTATAGACCAAAGGCTTTAATTTTCCACTCATAAAAACCCACTTTTATAATGTTTACCTTTGACACTTTTCTCAAACTCTGTTTTAGGTAGTTTGCTTCATTTTTCCTCTGATTAACTGAATGATTTGCTTTTTTTTTTGTTTTGTAGGGGATGGATTTTCTGGAGCTTGAAAATGTGACCAGGGTTGCCATTGAAGTTGCTTACATATGAGATAACTTGAAATTACATCAAATTTATACATAAAAAAGATAAAATACTCTATTTTTTTCTCAAAATAGAGTTTTGAGGGAAAATACATTTCTAGGCATATGATGATGAAATTTATTTAGTACTGGAACTTTATTCAACCTGCTCATGCACCTGCTGATCATTATTGGAAATTTTGAAGAATTTTTTGATGAAACCCTAGACCTAATGAAACTGAAACCCTAAAAAATGACTCTTGCAAACTATAAGACAAAAAATGACTGAAAATGATCTTAATGAATCGAAATGGGCCAGCATGTAAAGGACATGAGGGAAAAATCTACAACAAGCCACTACGATCAGATGATCCATGCTCCTAAGGGAATGCAGCTGACTGAGTGAGACACCTAATATGCAATGCAACAAGAGAATTTTGATCACTGACAGAGGGATGAAGATACCGACAATAACATTGGCTCCAATGGGGATGGTAGCTCCTTGGAGGTGCCAAGAACTACAGATCTCTGGGAAAGCAAGTAGTGTCTTCGTCCATTAAGCTATGGAGTCAATAACTTTGACAAACCAAAAACAGACTCTTGACTCAATTTCAGGACTAAAATCTGACTCAAAACTGACTCAATTTCAAGACTGAAAACGACTGAAAGACCTGAATCAAACAAACCAAAGCAAAACTAAAATCAACCCTCAGTTTTATAGCCTTCACCTCGGCCCCAAACTGAAAGAATGATGACAACACACACTTGAAATGAAATTTAAACAAACCGGTATGTACAGTGATATATATGACAGCAGAAAACATTTCAAAAATAGTACCGTTTGAGTAACCAACCATTGACCAGCCCACCTGGACAATCTTCTCCATTCATTTCTTTCAAAAGGAAAGCATTTTGGCCTCAATATGCAACAATTCTGAAAGTTCCTTTCCAAATATTCTCAAAATTGTCGTGCTTACCTTTATCTTCGTTTCTCACGTCCCATTTTAGCACAACTTCTTCTATTTTCAATTTGTCCGCCTTTGCCTTTCGATCATATATCTTCTTGATTTCTCTCTTGCAACTAGAAAGTGTTCTAAAAAACCTCCTCTCTAGTCTGCTGTAAATGGATCATTTGATTGATTCTTCGTTGCAAATGATCATCCTCGCTGCCAGCTTCCTGCAGAATTTTAACCACTGGAACTGTGAGAGAGGTCGGGAATACAGTGCCAACACCATACACGAGCTCAAAACGGTACATGCCTATAGATTTATTTTGACTTACTCTGTCTGCCCAAAGTGCATTAACCAGTTTCTTGTGCCAACTTTTCTTGTTCATTTCTAGCAGCTTTTTAATAATATTGACCAAGGATTTATGAGAGGATTCGGCCAATCCATTGCCTTGTGGATGATATGTGGTTGAGTTCCCCAAAGTAGTTTGATACTTATCACAAAATTCAATCATTATTTTAGATTTAAAAGTTGTTGTGTTATCAGTGATCAGCTTGTTTGGACAGCCAAAACGAGACAAAATATTGTTTTCAAGAAATTAAATGATTACTGAATTAGTGGCCTGCCTAGTGGGAATCGCCTCAATCCATTTGGTAAAATAGTCCGTCGCTGTAAGGATTCATTTATGTTGTGCTGAAGAAGTAGGATGGATCTCGCCAATGAATTCCAAACCCCACTGCTGAAATGGAGCACTTACTTCAATGGGCTTGCGCGGTAAAGGCTGAAATTTTCTCCTTCCTTGAAAAATCTGACATTCGTGACAGCTTTTAACGGTTTTGTACACATCAGCAAAGAGAGTTGACCAATAATATCCTAATCTCAAAAAAATTTTGGCCGTTGTCTTCCAGAAAAGATGACCTCCGCAATCTCCCTTATGAAAGTCTTCCATAACCTGTTTTTCCTCTTCTTCAACCAAACAATTGAACAAGACACCACCGGGATCTTTCCAATAGATCACATTATTCATGATACAAAACTTGGAAGCCTTCAATTTTAGTGTCTTAATTTTGTTCTTAGCCATTCTTGGCAGTGGTGATAGATTTTGGAGTACATAAACAATGTCTGAATACCAAGGAGAAAGAACAAAAATTTCTAATACCTGAGTAGGCGAACTTTCTGCATTTTCCTTGGACATAGCAGCAATGAGATTAATGTCCAAGGCATGCAAGTTTGACTCAGCCATTAGTTTACCCAGCCCATGTCCTTTGATGAGCTTTGTCGGTTTGATCTCCACGTCATATTCCAACAAGGCAGCAATCCATTTGCCTCGTCTCCCTTCTGGATCTGTTTTCACTAAGACATCTTTAATAGCAGCATTAGGAACATAAGCAAGGATGTGAGAATGCAGAATATAAACTCGAAAATATTTCAATGCTTTTACCAAGGCAAGAGCTTTCTTTTCAATAATATTATACTTTAAAGCTGCATCTCTTATGGTTCTGCTGAAAAATGCAATTGGTTTCTCAAGCTGGTCTCTTTTCTTCATTAAGACTACTGCCATAGTATGATCCGAGGCAAATGAAAACAAAATGAAATCTTGAGTATAGTCCGGGTTGATCAAAACCAAAGCTAAAGAAAGGGCCAATTTCACCAAATTGAAAGACTTTACTGCTTCCTCAGTCCACTTCACTACACTATCTTTCTTGAGCATATTTGTGATTTCCCTTAAATGTTCTACAAGATTGGGCACAAAACATCGTAAGAAATTCATCTTACCACTGAATGATTGGATCTCCTTTTTACTTCGGCGAAGATCAATTCGCTGGATGGCTTCCACTCGGGCTAGATCAATGCAAATACCATCCTTTGATATAATATGACCGAGAAGCTTGCCTTCATCCATGGCAAACAAACTCTTCTTTGGATTGAGAGATACACCATATTTTCTACACCGCTGAAATATAATCTTCAAATGATAAAGGTGCTCTTCATCTGAATTAGAGAAAACTGTCAAGTTATCGAGATAAATAACTAGAAAGACATCTTTTTCATTTGCAAATGCCATATCCATTGCTCGTTGAAAGGTCACACCAGCATTCTTCACTCCGAAAGGAATTTTAGCATAATGAAAAGTTCCCCATGGAGTGGTGAACGTTGTTTTATCTCTATCATCCTCATGGACCAGAATTTGGTTATAACCGGAATAACCATCAAGCAACAACATGCGGGATGCTCCAACTACTCATTGAAGTATGTGATCCATTTTGGGAAATGGATAGTTGTCTTTCAAAGATACTTTGTTTAGATTCCTAAAATCAATACATAAGCGAATCTCACCTGTTTTCTTTTGCACGCGCACCAAATTAGAAATCCAGTCTGAAAATCTAATGGCGACGATGATACCAGCTTTGTACAACCGATTCACTTCCTTCTCTATTGAGGGTAGCAGCTTTGGATTTATTCTTCTCAACTTCTGTTGAAAGGGCTTTTGATTTGGCTTGATCGAGATGGTATGCTGAATTATGTTTGTGTCATATGTCTTCAAATCTGAATAGTCCCAAGCAAATACATCAACAAAGGAAGATAATAAAATGATATACTTTGCTTTTACCTGTGGGGGCAATGCCTTAGACAATTTCACCATTTTAGGATTTTTTGCTGATCCAATGTTCACATCCTCAACTCCTTTCTCAGTTGGCAGCAAGCTCGATTTTCGAGCTACATAATCTTGGTTGAAAAGCTCCTCTAATGGTATTAGACCTTTAGGAATAACATTGTCCTTCAGCTGCAAAAATTCCATCTGATTGACTTCTATATCCGCCTCGCCATCATCATGCTCCCCATCAATAGAAGTGTCTTTGAATTTACCTTCATTTTGTAGAAATTCATCGATTTCTTTATCATCTTGAAACACTTGCCAATACCTTTGATTGTCAGGGAAAGTCGGACGATGCTTCACATGAATTTCAAACTTGTTGTTTGAATTCATCGGAATTTTTAAATTACTTGCTGCTGTTGCAAGTGCATCTGCAATGCCATTCTGAATATGAGGGACACATGTCAAAGTATAATCTGAAAACATCCTCAAGATATCTAGTACCGCATTGTGGTAGGCCTACATTCGAGAATGCTTAGCTTGGTATTCACCTTTCACTTGCTTGATAACTAACTCAGAGTTTCCATATACTGCAATCCTTTTGGCATTTAAATTTCTAAGAATTTTCAAACCAGCAATTAAAGCTTCATATTCAGCCTCATTATTAGAATAGTCAAAAGCCAATTTATAAGAACAGACCCTTACATTACTTAGCACTTTTCTTGGGGAGAAAACAGGGCTGCATATCCAAATGCCAATTCTAGCACCTTGCCTTCCTACTACGCCATAAAAATCCATGGTTCACAAACTAGCTTCATCCTCTTCCAAATGCTGAAATTATGTTTGCTCTTTTACTTCTCCTTGCTATCCATCAATATTTTGCTGCTGTCGGGAGGCTGATTGCTCAGCAGTACTATCCCGTCTTTGTCTTTCTTTCTTTAAGACCTCTCTGAAATTTTCAATGATTTCTGGAATGTCTTCTACTTCAACTACTTGGCTATCTACATCATTAAAGCTATCTGAGTATAAAAAAAATGATTCTAAATCAGTATGTACATAGTTGATTGGATGATTTACTGATTTCTCCTTGCTAGTGATCATATACTTCATCTTTTTCCCCTGGTACAATTTCCTCATCTGACCGAACACGGGAATAGTAGCATAGGAGAAATCAAGATGCAATGTCCCTTTAAGTTTCGCTCCCCAAGATCTGGAAAGAAGCATGCAAAATCTAGGAGGAATATCTGCCACAACCACATCCATCAAAACATTTTTAGTCAGAATCTAATCCAAACTGACCACCAAATCTTTGATAAGACCAATACATCTTACTCTACCGAAATCGAAAGAATAAAGGTCATGATACTTTCTAGTGATATCCAATCCCAATTTCTCCATGATTGCCTTGGGCATGAGATTATGAGAGGCTCCGGAATCAAACATAGCATTGTGTAACACATATTCATGCAACCTAAGGCTAATGTAAAAAGGAGGTACATCACTATCTTGAGACTGACCATCCAATGCTGGACCAAAAATTAACTCAGGTCAATCATCCTCCATGTTTACCATATCAGATAATGGATCTAAACTCAAAATCTTAGACACCTGACCCTTATAGTTTCTATTCTTCATCAATTCAGTCAAAGGAATGGATACTTTTAACTTAGCAATTTCATTTTATAAGTTAAAAACTGAATTTTTCTCTACCTCTTTAGCTGGGACATCCTTCTTTTCAGTTTTCTCCTTTGATATATTTGGTTTTGATTCGATCTTTCATTTGCTGATGGCGGTTTTCTAGTGGGGGGATTAGCTATCTCTTTTCCCTTTTTCTGCACAACGAGTGAATCATTCTTTGGTGCTGTCGCTTCCTTTCTTTTTTGAATTGGATTAATGGGTACCTTTCTACTTCTGAGTGAATACTGTCGCTGCTGGGATGTCAGAGCATTCATGTACCCCCTCTGATATTCATCAGACTCTTCTTCAAGAACTGTTTCATTTGCCAAGATGAAATTCTCGTCCCTTTGTACAGCTGAGTTCTCGAAATACTCCTCGTCTTCAGTGATAAAAATTGGCATATCATCAGGTGTAAATAAATGATTCTCCTCTCCAATTACATTCTCCTCATCATCTGATTCCGAACCATGTACAAAATTCTACTATAAGGGCGTCTTCACTTGCTGCTGTACTGCTTGGTCTTGTGTTCATTGCTCTCTTTGTTTGATTCTAAATTGTGGCTACTGCTGGCTAAGGAAATTAGGATTTCTGACTTGCGGTTCCGGCTTGTCAATTTTTATTCTATCAAAAATATTTTCCATCTTACAGAGCACTTGATCTGAAGTGGAAACCTCTTCCTTTATTGCTACTTTCTTTTCAACTTTCATTCTAGCTCTCTTGGCAAGCAAATTTTCTTCAACACTAACTGCAATTTTCTACATGTCTTCTAAAGTGGCTGGATCTCTTTCTCTTAATTGATAGGCCATATTGGGATCGAAACCGTCCGGAAACTTAATCAAAGCCAACCCCATAGGTGGCTTTATATCAGCAGGAATCGTATTGTAAACATAATTGAATCTAATACAATAATCTTGAACAGACTCACCAACGTTCCGCTTGATATTATCATATTCCGAAAGGATCTGAAGAGGATTTTTCTTTACTTCCTATTAGACTCCTATACCAATAGGTGTCATATTTCATGATTGGCTTGATTGGCTATGTAATATGTTCATACCTTTTCTTGTTGAAAAGGTTTTCCATATTATCAAAAAAATCAAAAAATTTAAAAAATGTAAAGAGGGTATACCCTAAAAGAAAAATCAAAGGGTAAAAAGAATAAAAATGGCCAAAAAAGTCAAAAGAAAATGAACCCCACAAAAAATAAAAAAGGCCAAGGAAAGTGTGCAAGTCAAAATGCCACTACTTTTTACTCTGATGTAATAACAAATTGTGTGCAACTTGTATTTTATGCCACAATTTATGAACAGTCAAACAGCTTAAACTTGGCTGGTTCATCTTTCAATTTCATGTTTTAGAAATAGAGAATAAAAGCTGACCAAACTGTTTAATCTTTGCAGATAAGTAGATAGGTAGAGTAAATAAAAGGAGCTCAAGAGTTTAATCTGAGCCCTTGGATGTAATAAGGTTAGAATTAGATAGGTTTATATATGTAAAAGAAAAGTGTGATAAGGGTTTGCCAGTCTAAGTGCACCCTAATAAAGAAGAAAAAATGGTAGGGTAAAGTAGGTAGGGTGGGTAGATGATGTTGCAGAATTACATGTGATGGAAAATGACTCTAAATGTGTTGATCTTTACTTTCATCACAAGTATAAAGGCAAAACACTACATTGGAATAATTTCAAAGCAAAGCAAAGTCAAAATTATTAACTTCCACTCTTATTTTTCCCTAAAGATTTCACTAATTTCCCCTAAGTACTAAGGTATTTGAAAATTAGAGGGGCTCAAGGCATTTCCTTGACTTTTGGAGGGACCGGACCCTCGGCCCAATAATTGGAAAGACCTAAGTACTTGAAATCATCCATCATAACATTCATACACCTCTCAAAAATCTTTTCCTAAGTAAAACATTTTACTTAGGAAAATCATTCAATATTTCATAAAAACCCTCAAAATCACTTTTTATTCTATGTCTAAGTGATGAAGTTATTATAATGCAATTTTCTTTTAAATATTCATTTTCTTAGTTATATTAATGTATTTTGAGTTTACATTGTCCCCTTGTCATATTAACTCTAATTTATATATTAACTTCCTATAGAAATCGCCTTCTCATATTTTAAATAACTCCTTTTATATAATATCCCTAAAACCCATGTATTATAGCTTTAGCCAAAGTATTTAATCCCCACTTGTCAAATAAAATACCCCCATTATAATCGCTTTGGCTAAAATATATCTTTACTATTATTCTCGCCCCCTATGGTAAGTAAATCATTTTGATTTAATTACTATATAATAAAAAATATATGAAAAACTTTTAAAACATATTTTATATGTGTTTAAAATAAAAAATAACCAGAATTTTAGTTCAAACTAAAACTTCAAAACCCGACCCTTCGTCATACAAAAGGAATTAATTAATCCTCACGATTAATTAACAGCCTAATTTCACCAATAGAAACGCTCCCAATGGGATTAATTAATGTTCAATTACGTCGGGCCCGCGCTATTAAAACCCTGTCATCTCCCTGTCCCATCAACTGTTCGATCAACCCGTCCAAGATCAACGGCTATTGACAATATCGCTAGCCATCCGCATACGAACGATAACGCACGATGGACTGGCGGTTTTCCAAACAATACCATGCCACGCGTTGTTCATTGTATGGAATCGCTCGCCCTCCGCTTGAAACCACCTTTCCCCAAAAGCAGTGCGATATAAACCACTTACTGCCTACCTCCTATGACGAGTCCATCGTATCTGCTGACGTCATTCACTAAAAAACTACAAAACCCGCCAACCTTCGACTTTGTAAATAAAACAAATGTGCCCGCGTCGTTTTCATTATCCCATGCAGTGTCGAGTGTCCCAAGCAACGAAGTTCGAAATTAACCGTCGAAGTTTGCCAACTGTTACCTTGCTGAATGAAATTGCAGTCGAGTAATCCAAATTTCATCCGCCATAACCAATACCTGTTTAAATCACTGTGCATTCCCAGAAAACAGGTATTTACCCAAAATTCCCGTTGAACTTTGTAAAATCCAGGTTTTTGTTTTATTTCCACTGAAACAGAGTTTCAAGATTTACCGTTAGTTCATTCCTCAAATCCCAAAACTGCAATTATATTCCCAAACCTGTGATTGTGCCCATTTTTCATCAAAACCCGAAATTCATTTCTGAATCCACAAGACCAAAATACCAGAAGCACAATGGTGTGAAGACATGTTGGACCTTTTGTAAAAAGTTATCCTTGGATGAATTTTGGTTATTTACTACATTAAGTAATAGTAAAAAGGATAAACAAAGATCAAACAGGTCAAAGTGTATCAGAATCAAAGAGTATCAGTGGATAAAGTGTATCAAGTAAAAATCAGAGTGAAAGGTCAAAACAAAGTTACAGAGAAGTCAAAGGTAAACAGTAAAAGTAAATAAAGAGGGAGTAAAATGGTAAAAATAAATGAAAATACTTTCACCAACATTGAATTTTGTCTAAATTGAAAGTAAAACAGTCAAAAGAACAAAAAAGTGAAAAGATGAAAAACACAACAAGAAGGAACATTTTTGCAGAAATTTCATGTTTTAGTCATTGTTTTTCAGAAACTATTGTGATCAATCCAAGATGAATTTTTCAAAACTGAATGATTTTTATGTTCTTAAGAGGGCCATCTACAAAAACCTCTCTCACGTTTCTAACAGCTATTATGGTTTTCGAAATATTAAACACTATTGGAAAGCACTTTTTGCAGAAAATTCTAGTTAAGTCATCATTTTACAGAGAAGATTGTGGCCACTCAGAAATACATCATACAAAACAGAAGGAGGTTTGTTTTCCTAAGTGACCCATATACAAAAACCTATCTCACTTTGTGCACAGTGATTTCAGAATCAGAGATACATGCACATCTTTACAGGCTATTTTTTAGACTCTATAAAACTTTGTTTTACACATATTTTTGAAGAGCCTATTGTACACAGATGGAGAGGAATTTTTGGAAAATGAAAGTGTTTTATCTCACCAACATATTAATACACAATAACCTCTTTCACTTTTTACATATCTATTACGGATTGAGAAATAAAAATATATAATTGGACCCAAAGTTTGCAGAATTGTTGGAGCAGAATGCACAAAGAAAGGAAGCAGTTAGTGACTTGGATGCCTCATCATCAACTAAGAGTTGGATCAAATTCGAATTCCCCTCTTTTTCATCACATATCCATAAAAAATAGTGCCAAATAGATGCATTATTTTGAGTTTCCTTTACTTAATTTCTATTTATGTAAAATAGTTGGAGAGATTTGTGAACCAATCTTGATATTTTTTCAAGATATTTTAGTTTAGAATTTGTATAAATACTTCACTCTTGGAAGTATTTTGGGTGGATTCTTAGACTTTGATGTAACATTGATTATTTTGGAATAAAGTGCTATTGGAGAAATTTTTGAGGCAAGATGGACAAGGAATTGATGCAGAAGACTTTTCTCAGGATTCATGTGTCAAGCGAAGGATCAATAAGTCATCTCTATCTCATGTTTTGAAGTTTTATATTCGTTTACAATATCATTTGTGTTTCATTATCTCGATAATTAATGAAAAGGATTAAATCAGAAGGTACTTAAGAGTAATCTGATTTCAGTCGTTATTATTCTAAATGTTTTCTTCTAAGCTAGATTAAGCAGTGAATTCTTAATTGCTCATGTTTTTCTAGTTTATACATTTCTGGTTATTTAGTAAAGAATACTTAATTTCTCTTTATTGATAATCAATCAATTTCTTTCTTGAGAATGTGTTGAAAGATTCTTAATTGCCTTTCATCCGTTTGAATTCCATTCCATTCACTTTAAGATCTATAATTGTTTCTTGTTTGATTATCTTGCCCTACTAAGCTATCTTTTGTAGAGAAACTTAAATCCAGTTCAGCCAATTCTGTGACTCTATTATCCCAATGGACTAAAACTACTCCATCTTACCCTCAGCTATAGAATTCCATCAAACCAAACAAAATCAAAACCCCTGAACTTTACAACTAGCCTAATATCTTCTAAAAAACAAAGCTAAATTTTATAGAGAGAGCCCTCTCTGGGTACAGATTGGCTAGATTCTGTACCTAAAATATTGGTTTGTGGTTACCTCAGACCCCTTTCCTCTTTCAACAACTTCAAGGAAAATCTGAGTGATAACACTTCCCATCGATCCAAGAATTATCTCTGAAGATTAGGCAATGTAGTAATACTTGCAGCTGACAAAGCTCTGAACCACTTCCTCACTTCACCTCCAAAGGTTTGTACAAATAGTCTCATTGTCACATTTTCCTCATCAATCTCATGAAGGTCAAAGAAATCGGTCATCCTATCCACATGTTGCTGAGCTCTAACACTTTGAGGAGTGCCATCAAACAATGGAATTTTTCTTTGATAATCAGCGGGCATGTCATCCAAATTTTGAGGCAACACAAGGGGTGCAAATAGGGCAGCCATTGCTCTAGGTGGATTTACAACCGGTCTTGGGGATATAGGAGTCAGAGGAACTGATGTATGAGGTGTCTGTGGTGTGGATGGAGGTGATACCACTACAGATTTTTTATCAGAGATAGAAGGCTGCATGGGAATGGTGGGAATGAAAGGAGGCTCGATAGGAATTTCTGAACTAGATGCAATTGCGAATGACCCAAGAGTTGTAGATGTAGACTCTATGAATTCGGGAATGTTCGTTGCTACAATGGAAGTCTGAAGATTCAAGATATAGCTATCAATTGATCTATTGGCCTTTTCAATTTTAATATCTTTGAAAAATTCTATATTTAGGATAGTAAAACTAACAACACTTTCAGACTTAGTCTCAAACAATGACAACTCAAATTGTTCGTCAAACTCAAGATCTTCAAGATACTCAAAAACAGTAGGACATGAATGAGATTTGAACAAAGGAATCACAGGACTTTCTCGACGAAGGATTCTCGAAATAATATTTGTATTTTCATACACAAGAGGTGGGTCAAGATCTGGATTTTCCCTGGTGTGTCGGCTGGAAGCCAATGTGTTGAATTATTCCCAAAAGTCAAACGGACAAAAACAACTTGCTCAGCCTATCAGATTCTAAACTCATCATCCAAAAGTCTAGAATTATCTGAAATACTAGGGCAATTTGCAAGTCAGGTGTTACATTTATAAGACTAGACCGGAGATTGACTGAAGCAACATTTATCTACTTATGCACTTGCAAAGCAATGTGTAGTTCGAAGGCTAGCTGGCATAACTTCAGGCTCCATCTGTATTTTATAAAATGAATAACACTAACAAACAAACAATCTTCTCCCCAATATGGTTGCCACTATGTTATGGCCTAAATCTACCTCAGGCTTAGAAAGACAGAATCTAGGGTAACATCAAACCACGCTTAACCTGGTAGCTAGCCCTACCAGATTGGAAGAGGGCTCTCTCCTTGTCAATATCAGCAAAAAAATGATTAGTGAGGCTTGAGATGACTTGAATGAAGACTGATTTTAGGCTAGGTATGTGTGCAAAATATTTTTATTGAATTTAATGATATTTTGTTGGCTCAAGAGGAAAGGCAGATTTTGGGTCTGGGGAATGAGGCTCAGTCTTACAGAGATCTCAATGGGGCAAGGTAGGAAATTGATTTGACACTTAAATTTTAAAGAAATGGAGAGTTGAGATAGGTGAGGAGTTGAAGAGAGCAAGAATCCTTCAAGGATCCTCTTCAAACAGCTGAAAACATAGAAAATTAAACAAACCCTAGGTAGAGCACTGCAAATTTTAATGAATTCTACATTTATCCTTGTTTGTTTAAGTTAAGAAGAAATAAGAGAGAAAATGGTATACATAAAACACCAGTAGACTTACATTTACAAAGAGAAACACACTATCAAAGTAAAATGCCACATGAATCCCATAGAGTGCTGCAAACCTTGGTCTATTCCTTTGCCAAACTGCAGAGATGAATGTACAATGATGCTCAAAGCATTCCCAAAAGTCCAACCATGCTAATGACTGAAAAACCACAAGATATAGACAAACAATAACTCATCCCAGCCTCTAGGGGTTGAGCTCATAATTTTAGGAGTTGTTCCAACAAAATCTAAACTGAGAACTAGAAAGTAGGCAGTGGAACAGCTTGCCTCTAAAAACTAGGAAACTGATTCATTCAGTTGCAAATTACCCTTTGATGGATGAATCTACCTCTATGAGTGAAAATTTAGCAAAATTACATCAAAATCCATCATGTTACATTTAATTACATCATGAGTTTGACATCTAGTAGGAAAAATTCAAACTGTGAAAAAAAACTAGGCGAAAAACAGAGTTTTTGACCAAAAATGAGTAAAATCCTCCAATGCGTCGCACCTAATTTCTCTATGCATAGCACCTGTTTGCAGCTGATTTTGGAGGCCTTCCCGATGTCCAAATTTTCTCGAAATGGGCTTGTTGGAAATTTCTACCTGTCTAATTTCCAACAGAAGTGGAATTTTTGAATTTGGCTTCCATTTCCCCCTCTGAAACTGAGTTCTCCCAAGACTGCTTCCTATGTGTCAAAAAAGGGGAAAAAAGATCATTTTTGGGGTGTTTTTGACCTTTTTGGAAGCCCAAAACCTGTCAAAATTTCTTGGCCATTGGTAGGAATGCATATTTTTCCATCAAAAATCCAAAAATGCTGAGTTTTCATCAAAATGAGTCTCCTATCAAAAGCGAGTGCCAAGTGGCGTGGCGCATAGAGCAGAAAAGTCTGTTTTTCAGGCCAAAATTTTCAAAAATGCAAAAAGTGTCCCAAATTTTTTGAAATTTTGGCTAAGTGTTCTACATGAAGTGCTATGTTGGGCCAAGGAAGCCTCAGCCAATATCTGAACTTTATCATGCTCTTTTCGCCTCCTCGATGCCTTCTTCAACTTGGTCTTCAAGATCTTGATTCTTGCTTTGCAAACATGATTTCTCGCCCAATAATGATTGGCCATGTGCCTCAACATATTTTTCTCTTTGTTGGCCTTCTCCAACAGTTTTTCCAAATGCATATTTACCCTTTCAAGCCAAGTTTCACGCTCGGCTTCAATTTCTTACTGAAGTGATGTCATCTTGGTTTTGCTCCTTTTGGCAGCTTGTCGGTTCTCTCGTATGTTTTGCAGCTCCATAATGGTTTGTTGATCCTCTAGCTGCTTGTTTCTTTGCTCAAGGTACTTGATTATCCACTTGGATCTTTTTAGGTTGAGGGACAAAGTATTTATCTCTGCATGTTGCTCTCGAATGATCTCTCTAAACTTTGAGCTTGGTGAGCCCAAATCAGTGTCATCCTCCTGAATGAGAATGAAATCTATCTCCTGCCCTCCTAAAGGCCCCTCATCATGTATTGGCCTCTTACCCTTGTCCTGTGCCTGCACTGCTGATGGAGGAAGCGAGACCCCTTCGACCCCGGGTGGAGATAATACTCGCTTGGCTGCTACAAACAACCTTCTAGTGTCGTTTTGATAGGTGACAAACACTGACACACTAGCGATCTATGTCTCATGACCCTCCTGCTGATGTGAAGGTCCACCTGTCTCATGAAAAGCTTCCAGAGGTACTTGAGGAGCTGTGAAGAACTCATGAGAAATGAAATCCTCCCATGAAATATCCTGCAAACCAAGCAGATGCATAACCACAATTTTGATGAGTGCAAAATGATATATACTGTTATACTACTACTGAGGAGTTTTCTTCTGCACTAGGGTGTTCATCCTTTCAATATTTCAGCACATGAAGTAGGGAAGGTTCATCATTCTCACCCTGGTAAAATGCATCAGCAATCTGATGTGATAGGCATATAGGTAAGAAAACCGGCCCTCACAGCTGAAATATTTGATTATGAGTTTCATCAAAGGGGCGTATGAATTTTTCAAGTACCGAAAGGGAAAAAATCTGCTGAGTTGTCTCAGAAAACTAGGCTTGATGTATGGCTCATAGTGTTCACTATCAATTTGCTGCCTTTTATTCCATTTCTCTCTGACATTTGGAATACCGGTTGCTAGAGAGATAGACTCCGGTGTCAAGGTGAATTTCACACCTGCAAGAGTGTAGATGAAGCACAAACAATCTGGCCAACTCATGATGGTACTGGACTCTAGCAACCATCTCACAAAACTGATAACAAGATTGTTGTTGGAAGCATGAGATAGCAAGAGGGAAAGTCTGCAGCTCAGCAAGTGAAGTAGGCTCTTCCCGTACATGTTTACCACTCTTGTGAGGTCTCCTTGGTGCATGCAATTAGGTTGGAGAGTCATTGTGTGTTTCTTCATCCTGGTCATAAGAGGAATCTAACTCCATGTTTGCCAAAGTTTGTGTTGTCTTAGATGAGTATGAAGAGTTTTATGTGTCTTTGGTTTTTCGCTTTGCTGCCAAGTGTATGAAAATGTATGAAGGGTTATGAAGGGAGAGGGTAAGAGGGATTTTGGGAATGTTGCCAATTGGAATTTGGGGAATTGAAGGGTTTTAGGGACAGTTTCTAGGCTTTTGGGAAAGCAATTGGGGTTTGGGAATTTTGTAGCTAAGATTTGGGATAATGGGAATTGGGATAGGGGTGAATGAATTTAGGTATATGGGGGATGGGGAAATGGTTCGATGAAACTAGAACAGCGGTGAGGGAGTAATGGCCATAAAAAAAAAACCAATTTACAAACCCTAAGCAATCATGTCTTGAGCAAGGAAGTAGGGTTTGAATTTTTTTTTTTATTAAATCCTCATAAACATCTTAAGACACACGTTTATCGGCATTGTAAAAGTCGTTTGACTTACTTTGGACCGAAGGAAACCGAGCAATTTGGGGATTTGAATGAAATCGTGGTGAAAACAACTTGCAACTCTACATGCCACACCACAAACCCAACGCGACGCGCTGGTTATATGTGTCGTGCCAGTGTGTTTTTAACACTGTGGAGGCCGATCCAATGCGTTGCGCCAGCTCTATGCACTGCGCCTCTCAGCCAATGCACCACGCCCACAAACTTGCACGACTTTGCTACAATTTTGCTCCCTTTTTTCAACACATCCTTTTCTTGCTCACTCTTTCTTCTTGGAATGAAAATAAGCCCTTTGAAACATGAAAAATGACTTATATACCAAAGGCTTTAATTTTCCACTCATAAAAACCCACTTTTATAATGTTTACCTTTGACACTTTTTTCAAACTTTGTTTTAGGCATTTTGCTTCATTTTGCCTCTGATTAACTGAATGACTTGCTTTTTGTTTGTTTTGCAGGGGATGGATTTGCTGGAGCTTGACAAGGTGACCAGGGTTTCCATTGAAGTTGCTTACATATGAGAATACTTGAAATTACATCAAATTTATACATAAAAAGATAAAATACTCTATTTTTTTTCTCAAAATAGAGTTTTGAGGAAAAATACATTTCTAGGCATATGATGATGAAATTTTTTTAGTACTGGAACTTTATTCAACCTCCTCATGCGCCTGCTGACCATTATTGGACATTTTGAAGAATTTTTTAATGAAACCCTAGACCTAATGAAATTGAAACCCTAAAAAATGACTCTTGCAAAATATAAGACAAAAAATGACTGCAAATGATCTTAATGAATGGAAATGGGCCAGCAGGTAAAGGACAGGAGGGAAAAATCTACAACAAGCCACTACCGTCAAATGATCCATGCTCCTAATGGAATTCAGCTGACTGAGTGAGACACCTAATATGCAATGAAACAAGAGAATTTTGATCACTGACGGAGGGATGAAGATACCGACACTAACATGGATGAAGGCCAAGCTTCATCTTCCTTTGACAACACAGATCATGTTGAGGCTTTGTCTATTTTAGTAAGCTATAGCAAGTGGAGAACTAGATCTTCAAATCTAGGCCATCTCAGTGCTCATTTTCAATGGAGGAGGGTTCTACTCCATTGGAAAGATAATATTGAAGGCATTGAGCTTCATTTTTATATCTTGGCTACATGCCAACCACATTTTGTCCCCTACAGTGCATTATAGATCCATATATGCGTAATTTCTAAAGGAGAAGTTGAAGGGTGGTTCAACACATCATTTGGAGAGTTGATTTGCTAAGTTTTGGGGATCCGCCCTTCACTTTGGAGATCTATTCGAGGTGGTCATGATATTGTTCATATCAGATAATATTTTCAATTTTTAGTAGATCTGCAGTCTTAAAACTTAGATCTACAATTTCTACTTGGTGTTTTGCTGAAAACCCCAAGGGGGTTAACTAGAGGAGCTTGTATAGTGCATGTATCTGATGTAGATCTAATGTTTTATGCACATAGCAGCTCTATATCTGATGTAGAACCTACTGTTGTTGCAGAAGGAATAAAATAACGCTATTAGGGTATTTCCAGCTTTAACTCATGGTTGCAGCTCCTCTTTTTGTATGATTTTTGAGCAATAATGGCTTGGGAGGCTTGTTTAACTAAGCTACCATGATTTTTTCCAGATCTCCTTTCGTATTTGGCTGTTATAATGTATAAATGAATGGATAAATGGGCTAAATTTAACTATTATTTCATACATTTCTGAAAAATTCATTTTTACTGCATGTATTGCTGAGTTTTCCCATTTGGGAATATTACTGTACGCGCAGATTTTGAATTAATTCAGATTATGGAAGATGCAGACCCTTATCCTACACTCCTAGGACTGGATTGGGAAATAGATATGGGAGGCATTATCAACTTAAAGAAAAGAAGCATAGTTTTTGAGAATGAGGGTACGAGAGTGATAGACCCTCTAGATCCTGCAGAAGGAGAACGGTATACAGAACTAGTGCGCGAAGAAGACGACGTGGATAATATTTATAAATTAATCACCTAGGATGAGGATTTGATTAATCCTACAGCTGATGGCATGATTTTCTGGGAAAAAGACAGTGAATGCTTCTCCGACTCTGTGGGGAGATTGAAAATTGGCAGAATCGGTTACATGATGTATCTCCGCTACGATGTCTTGGGATCACGAAGAGCTTTCGGTGTATCTCCTCATAGGTAAGAGAGTTTCCTTACTTTGATGGTTCTAGTAGTATTAGGGATTTTTTGAGAACTTTTGAAGCAGAAGTCCCACAGGAACGGAAAATGTGGGCACTTGACCTCACCATGCGTGCAACCCTCGCATGGTGGTGGGAAACTCATAATTGGACATTTCAGGATTGGGAGGAATGTCGCGAGATGATGATCCTGTGGTTTTTACCCCCAGTTCACCTATGCGTGGAGACTTTCCTTGGCCCAGGAGACCGACGGAAGCACTTTTATACATGGATGGAAGTATGGTGTGAAAGGACTATGGACAAATGGGTCCACCTGTTCATTCATGCCTTCGGGCCAATCCCCACTGTATGGTATTTAGATGTAGAGCTACATCAGTGCACCCACCACTAGGAAACCATGAAGGATGAGTTTTTAGGGACGTTTGGGTTGGTAGGTGGAATTGAGGCACTCGACGAATCCCTGCAGGACATTGATGCCCTGGTGTTTTATGAATTGCGCCCTCGTATGGAGTATGGGGCACCAGCTTGGGATACGTATATGCAGGATATTGTTAACTTCCGTAATATGTTAATAGAGGAATTTGATGAGGACCCGCGAAACATTACTATCCTGGAATAAGAGGGAGAACGCGCAGTCGTTGGACCTCCTCTACACACTGTCGATGTGACCAAGCCTCTTAAGCTAAAAGAAGTCAACATTGGGACAGAAGAGCAACCTAAGCTGGCTAAAATTGGGGACTATTGGGATGATGACAGTGTAGGGAAAGTCACAGAGCTTCTCACAGAGTACCAGGACCTGTTTCCTACGAATTTTTCAGAACTCAAAGGTATTACAGGGGAACTAGGAGTCATGCGCATTACTCTAAAACCAGATGTGTGCCCTTTTAGGCAGCGACCTTATCGATTGAACCCCATTTATAAGTAGAATGTAATGGAAGAAATCGAAAAAATGCTAGCCTCAAGTATCATAGAACCGGTATAACAGCCAAATTAGGTAAGCCCTACGGTGGTCCAGGAGGAAAATGCTAAAGGAGAAATAAGAATCTCTGTTGACATATGCAAATTAAACGATGTCTGCCTTCATGATCCCTTCCCTATGCCATTTTCTAATGAAATTCTCAATAGTGTGGGAGGGTAGGAGGCATATTCGTTCACTGACGATTTCTCGGGGTACCATCAGATCATGATCGCCCTGAAGATCGCAGCAAAACTACATTTTCCACTAAATGGGGTTCCTTCTAGTACACCATCATGTTGTTTGGGCTCAAGAATTCCCCAGCCATCTTTTCTCGGGTGGTGGTTACAGTATTCAAGGAATTCATTGACAAGTTCTTGGAGGTATATTTTGATGATTGGACAATATTTGATTTGGTAAATAATCACGTCTTGAACCTGCACATGATGTTAGACACCTGTAGAAAGCACCAGATTTCCATGAATATTAACAAGTGCATATTTTGCGTACCCTTCGGGATCTTGTTGGGCCACATAGTCTGTCGATAGGGACTGATGGTTGACCCCACAAAACTTTTCATAATCATCAATCTAGCCATCCCCACAACTGAGAAACAACTACGATCCATCCTCGGACACACAGGTTACTACATGAAGTTCATTCAGGGATACACACTAATCACGACACCCATGGAGAAGTTTTTGAAGAAGGATGTATCATTTTTTTTGGATGACAAGTGTTAGAAGAGCTTTGAGCTACTCAAGAAAAATATGGTCTCTGCACCTATCGTCATATTTCCTAATTGGGCAAAGGTTTTCCATGTCCATGCTGACGCCTCAGGGATCGCTCTGGGAGCTGTCCTTACGCAACCTGGGGAAGGCAAAATTGGCCACCCGATTGCATTTTCTAGTAGGAAACTCTCTAGTGTAGAGCATAACTACTCCACTACCGAGCGCGAGGGGCTATCCATGGTATACGCCCTGCATAAATACCTGCATTATCTGTTGGGTGGGCACTTCAAGATGTTCATGGATCACTAAACTTTGAAGTACCTGATGAATAAGCCTGTGTTGGGGGGGGGGTGAATTTCCTGATGGCTATTGTTATTTCAAGCATATGAATTTGAGATCATGATGAAGCCAGGGAAACTAAATGTTGGGCCAGACCACTTATCCTGAATCGAGAGCGGTGAGGAACCGACCAACCTAGAAGAAGGATTGCCCAATGTGTAGCTGTTTGATATTAAGGTAGTTGATGTGCACTTTTCCGACATCATTCACTTCTTAACTACGGGGATGGCACCTGCAGAATATTCGGTAAAATAGAAAAAAGAGCTGGTAACCCATGCAACAGACTTTACCATCATAGCGGGCCACTTGTATAAGCTGGGAGTTGATGAGTTACTGTAAAGATACGTTCTGGAGCACGAAAGGCATGCCATCTTGGCAAAAGCCCACGGCGACGTAGTAGGAGGTCACTATGTGATCCAAGTGGATATTGGTGGCCACCCACCTATTCCACTTGGAGCCCCACCATTGTCTCTTTCAGTTTTTTATTTTCGTCACAACTTACTATTTTTAGGAGTTTTTTAGGTCCTGAACTTCCAGATTCGTTTTGAGGCCCTAAACGATGTTTTTTGGGCATCGCACCTCTAGCTAATATCATTCTGTTCCAGAATGGATATTCGTGGTGAAATTTGTAGTCCTCAGATAGATCTTTATAATGATGTATCTTGTGCGTCAAACGGAGATAGTATGCCAAAGTTACGTCCCTGGGAAGTTTAAACACCAATTTACCCAAATGGGGCCCATAGTTTTGGCGCTTCATCTCCTAGGGTTAGGTTTTTGGATGTTTAGGGTTCTCCATTATTTCTCAATAATAAATAGGCCCTCAAGCCTCATTGTAACTCATTTCAGAGGCCTGTAGCCACCACATCTCTCCTCAGATATAGCTACCAGTGCCCTAGCTAGTTCTATTTCCATTCTGTCTGTAAACACATTTTAGTTCTTTGATATTAATGAAATGAAGTTTTATTTCCGCTGCATCTCTGTATTTACGGTTATGTGTTTATTCTGTTGTGTTCCTGCATAAATCCAGATCAGTGGTATCAGAGCAGTCTGCTTTTTCTCGATCCTTCTTTGCATGTCCCCAACGAGGTCGGGGTATGAGTTAGGGCTCGATCTGGTGGAACCTTTGCAAGATCAGCCTCGCAAACCCCGATGGACGCCCATGGGGGATGAAAATAAATATGAAGGTGTAGGAGATCCTATCAAAATATTGCTCGAGGAGGCCCTCAAAAAACAAAGGAACGCGATGATGGATAACTTTGCCCAAATCCTTCAACGGCTGCCCACCGGCGGCGCATCTGCATCCAGCAGCCACTCTGGAGGTGCGACTCCTTTTAAGGTACAAGTAAATTTTGACATTCCCATATTTGAGGTTCAAATAGATGCAGATGCTATAGATAGATGGTTGAATCTATTAGAAGGATATTTCTCAGTTCATGACTTTTCCGATAGGGAGAAGATTATTTTTGCACTCCTCAAAGCAGCCCCCCATGTCAAGGACTGGTGGGAAACCCACTGTGAGAAAAAGGACGAGACAGAACCCTCTCTATTCTCAGCCGTACCCACTTGGAATTCTTTCCGAGACACCGTCAAGGAACAATACTATCCCGTGGGGATCTATGAGGACAAGTACATACAATGGACCACGCTACAGCAACAAAGGGATCAAGATGTGCATGAGTTGACAAATCTGTTCCATACCCTGTGCACCAAGTTCGGTATCAAAGATTTAGAGAAACATCTGGTGCTAAAGTATCCCAGTTGTCTGCACAGATACATTCAGGAGGAAATGGAGTTCCTTGACATTTCCTCGCTTGGTACGGCATATCGGTATGCAGCCAAGATTGAGCAGAAATTCAAACAGAAGAAGCAAGAATTTGGATCTGTGAATCAAAAGCAAGGAAAGGTGCTCCCAAATCGCAGAACAAAGGATAGAGCCAAGGCATGGCAACTCAAGACAACCTGTCAAAGCCACAAGCAAAGAAAAACACTGCAAAGCCAAAGAAGGACACCGGAAAGTGGTGTGAGTTCCATAAGAGCTCCACTCACAACACAAGTGAGTGTCGGGCCAAGCAATCGCTGGTGGCCAAGATGTGGGCTTCTGAGTCAGATGCATGCTCTGACTCTGAATCAGAACCTGACAAGGGGAATGACAAAGGGAAACAGATTATTGATGCGGAGCCCAATGCCAATGTTGCCACTGCAAAGATCTAGAAGGAGGAACCAGAAGATCCGGAGGAGGAGGAACATCTCTTCCACTCCCAGATGTTGGTAAAGGGCTCCCCAATACAGTTCACTGTCAACAATGGGAGCCAAAAGAACCTCATTTCGGCAAACACCGTGAAGCGGTTGGGCTTGTCGACCACAGCTCACCCACATCCATACACCATCAGGTGGCTTCACCAAGGACGAGCTCTCCGCGTCAGCCAGCAGTGCCGCCTTCCCTATAGCATGAAGCCCTTCATGGATGAGGTATTATGTGACATTGCTCCTAATGATGTTTCTGATGTATTATTAGGACAACCATACTTGTGGAAGCATCATTCTATGTATGAATCTCGACCTCATGCTATTATTGTTACTTTGGGAAATAAGTTGTACATGATACCAAAGGTACCACCTCTTGCCGCTATCTCTTTGGTTACTGCAAAACAATGCAGTAAGCTCATTTCCCAAACCAGGAAATTCGTTTTCCTAATGATCCACCCCCAGGGCAAGAAGAAGACTGTGGCCACAACCTCTAGAAAAGGCTCCTCTGCACGAAAACAAAAAATGGACAAGGTTGTGGAGGAGTACGGGGACATCTTCACCTCACCCACAGGGGTTCCTCTGCACTGTCAGGTCAAGCACCCAATTGATCTGACCCCAGGTGCACCACTACCCAACAGACTGATCTATCGGCGCTCTGTTCTGGAGAACGATGAAATCAAGAGGCAGATTCAGGAGCTGCTGCAGAAAGGTCACATCTGACCAAGTTCATCGCCCTGTGGGAGCCTAATCATGTTGGTACAGAAGAAGGATGGGACGTGGAGACTCTGTATTGACTATCGGGCACTGAACAAGAACACTGTCTGGAATACGTACCCGATCCCACGGATTGATGACCTTCTGGACCAACTCAAAGGTGTAAAATATTTCAGAAAGATTGACCTGAAGTTGGGGTATCACCAGGTACCAATTGAACCCTCCAATGTGTGGAAGACTACCTTCAAAGCCAAGGAAGGCCTTTTCGAATGGCTGGTCATGCCTTTCGGGTTGACGAATTCTCCCGCAACCTTCATGAGGATTATGGACAACATCTTGCGGCCATTCACCAAATCATTTGTAGTGGTGTACTTGGATGAAGAAGTGCACTTTTGGCATGACCCAGGTTCAATATCTGGGATAAATTATTGATGAAAGGGGGGTGCATATGGACCCAGCCAAGATCCAATTCATTCGAGATTGGCCAGCCCCAACTACTATAACAGAGCTTCGTAGCTTTCTCAGTCTTGCTAATTTCTACCGGAGGTTCGTGTTGGGATTCTCTCATATCACTTGGCCCTTGAGTCAAGTCACCAAGGGAGGAGCGAGAGAAAAATTCTTTTGGTCGGAACCTCAACAGAAGGCATTCACAGAATTGAAAAATCGCCTCTGTTCTACCCCAGTGCTCACTTTACCAGACTTGCAACAGCCATTTGAGATCGAGACAGATGCCTCTGACTATGCTATTGGGGCAGTTCTTACTCAACAGGGACATCCAGTGGCATATCATAGTGAGACATTTTCTGAGACAGTTCGCAAGTATCCCACCTATGACAAAGAAATGTATTCCATTGTGCAAGCCTGTCGACAATGGAAGCATTACATTTTGGGGAAGGAAACAATCATCCACACGGACCACCGGCCCCTGCAGTTCATACAGACACAAGGGAAGTTGCAGAATGATCGCCATCAGAAGTGGTCCACATATCTGCAACAGTTTCATTTGAACATCAAGTACAAAAAGGGTAGCACCAATAATGTTGCAGACTGCCTCAGCCGACCACCGATCGTGGCGCTCACCACCGTGCTCAACTCTTGTGGGCATGAGACTTTTGATTGGCCGCTTCTCTATGAGAGTGACCCAGAATTCGGCCACACTTACAAGGCACTCTTGGGGGGTAAGAAAGTTCCAAATTTTCACCTCCAAGATGCACTTTTATGTCACCTGGGACACCTTTGTGTTCCTTCAAGCGAGCGTGCCAAGATGATATGGGAAGCACACTACAGTCGAGTCGCTGGGCATTTCGGGGTCGAGAAAACAGTTGCAATACTACAGAAGTATTTCTATTGGCCGAACCTTCGAAAGGATGTCGAGAAGCACATCAGATCCTGCATTGCTTGTGCCATTGCCAAACCGACCATCAAGAAGCAAGGCCTATATACTCCACTACCTACCCCTAGTCGACCTTGGGAATCCATCTCCATGGATTACATGTCAGGCCTGCCTTCTACTAAGCAGGGAAATGACTGTGTTTTCGTGGTTGTCGACAGATTCTCGAAGATGGCCATCATGGCGGCCTGCAAGAAGAATATCACAGCAGAAGCCATTGCTAAACTCTTATTTGAATGAGTGTGTGTGCACTTTGGGATCCCACAGTCTATCATATCAGATTGGGATAGTAGGTTCCTTAGCACATTTTGGTCTAGCCTCTGGTCCATGTTGGATACCAAGCTCACCAAGTCCACAGCTTTCCATTCCCAAACAGATGGCCAGACAGAGGTCGTCAACGAAATGATTGTACACATTCTGTGCATGTACAATTCAAAGCATCCATGCACATGGGATGAGAGCCTCCCATATGTATAAGATAGTTATAATCGGTCTCTCCACAGTTCAAACGGCCATAGCCCCTTTCAGGTGGGCTTGGGATTCCAGCCACTATGTCCTATTGATGTAGCCATACCATTTGCAACTGCTCAGGCCAATTCAGCTCATGTCCAGTCTAAAGTTGACAAAGCAAGTAGCTTCATTGATCGCATTCAACACATCTTCCAATAGGTTCATGATATATTGGACAGAGCCAATGCCAAGTACAAGCAACGCCATGATCAACACCGGGTGCCACACAACTTCCAGGTGGGCGACAAAGTATGGCTACATTTGCAGAAGGAGCACCTCACTAGACCCCACCGCAAGCTTCACCTACTCCGATATGGGCCGTACACCATCACCAAGGCTGTAGGGAACAATTCCTTCGAGCTCAGTATTCCACCATTCCTTGGTCTGCACCCAGCCTTCAATGTGGATAACCTTCGTCCTTACTTCCCACCTCTACTAGACACCTCAGACATTGCAAAACAACTCACATCAACAGAGTTAAACCCAAAATGCATGGAACAAGCCACCACAGATTGTCTCATGGACATGAAAATAAAGAGCACTCACCAACAGAATATCCAACTGTATCGGGTTGTCAAATCTGGCCATCTCCTGCACCAAGGCAAGTGGTTCACCAGGGACCAAGTTCAGCAAAAGTTTCCTCATCTCATGGAGGAACTCAACGAAATGGGGACCATTGCTTCCTAAGGGGGGAGGAATGATCTAGGTGGATATTTGTGGCCACCCGCCTATTCCAATTCGGGCCCCACCATTGTCTCTTTCAGTTTTTTAGTTTCGGCACAACTTACTATTTTTAGCAGTTTTTCGGGTCCTAAACTTCCGGAGGCATTTTGAGGCCCTAAATGACATTTTTTGGGCATCGCGCCTCTAGTGAATATCGTTTTGTTCCAAAATTTATATTTGTGGTGAAAGTTTTAGTCATCGGATAGATCTTTCTAATGATGTATAATGTGCGTCAAACAGAGATAGTATGCCAAAGTTACGTCCCTGGGAAGTTGAAACACCAATTTACCCAAATGGGGCCCATAGTTTTGGCGCTTCATCTCCTAGGGTTAGATTTTTGGATGTTTAGGGTTCTCCATTGTTTCTCAATAATAAATAGGCTCTCGAGCCTCATTGTAACTCAGTCCAGAGGCCTGTAGCCACCACATCTCTCCTCAGAGATAGCTACCAGCGCCCTAGTTAGTTCTATTTCCATTCTGTCTGTAAGAAAATTTTAGTTCTTTGATATTAATGAAATGAATTGTTATTTCCGCTACATCTCTATATTTACGGTTATGTGTTTATTCTGTTGCGTTCCTGCATAAATCCAGATCACTACGCAGGGAAAGTGATGACGCAGAAGATCCTAAGAGCTGGGCTATGGTGGCCCACACTGCATAGCGACTCTCATGACTATTGCGAAGCCTGCGACACATGCTAGAGGACAGGAATACCATCACACAGAGACGAAATTCCCTTGCAGTTGTAGATGGCCTTGCAAGCATTTGACAAATGGGCCATCGACCTCGTCGGGTCCATCAACCCACCAGGTAAGAAGACAGGTGCCCGCTACATCATCACCACAACTGATTATGTAACTAGATGGGCCAAAGCGCAAGCTGTGAAGGATTCTACTATAGAAACTACTATACATTTTATTTTTGAACATATCCTCACCAGGTTTGGTAGTCCGAAGGTCTTAATGAGCTATAGAGGTACACATTTTGTTAATGAGACAATACAAGCTTTGGCTGAGGAATTTCAGATCCACCACGCCAAAAGTACCCCATATCACCGGCAGGGGAACGGAAGTGTGGAACAAGTGCTGACCAAGATCTGCAATGTCGAGCGAAGTGATTGGGATGTGTGCATCCAGTCGGTCCTTTGGTCCTATCGAACCACCTACAAGAACTTGACCGGGAAAACACCGCTTCAGATGGTTTATGGAAAAGAGGCTATTATGCAAATGGAATATTTGTTCCTAGCTTGTGAATCACAATGTTTACCATCATTTCAGAGCCTGATATCATGGAGGAGCACTTAGCGCAACTTGTCGCCTTGGAAGAAGATCGATTCATTGCTCACTTTCATCAGCAAGTTCAGAAGGATAGGGAAAAAGCATGGCATGACATACATATTCGACAGAGGATATTTTGGGAGGGAGAGTTGGTCCTTCTCTATGATAGCCAGTTTGCGAAGCACCCGAGGAAGTTCTGTCAGCACTGGCTTGGTCCCTATATGGTAAGGGAAATCATTGATGGGGGAGCTGTCCAGTTAGCTACACTATGCGGTGACATGGTACCAGGATATGTCAATGGCAGCCAGCTCAAAACATACCGAGTCAAATGACTATATGGCTGGAGTAGCTATATGGGTCGGAATACGCGCAGGTAGGAGGAAAAATGCAGGCAGGTGCACTGGGAGCGCAGGGGTTGATCGTAGGTGCCCTAGGCACGTAAGGGTCACACACATCTACGAAAACTAGCTGTTGGAATAGTAAAACTAGGTAAAAATAAAAATTTTCCCATTCAAAGGAGCGAGCAGTCGGAAATTAATGAGGCGATTTACAAAGATTTTTTACTGTTTTCTTGATGGTAAGTTTCAGATCAGCCTCACTCAACCATTGGTCACTACCCAAAGCTATAAAAGCTGGAGGGTAGCTCAGAAGAGGGTTCCGTGCATTCCAAACAATTGGTGCCTTGCAATTTCTTATAGCTATTGTACTCCATTCATGTCTGGGCGTGCTACCCCCTCTGATAGTAGCAACCATGAGTTCATCTTTTGAGCGAGAATGACGACGACCAACCCCATTGAATATTTGCGGACCATGGCCTCGACGGAGAAAGAATCTGATGAACTACTGGAAGTCACCCCCGAAGTTGAGGAGGTTGTGTCTACAGCAAGCAAGGGGAAGCAGGTGGAGAAAAAGAAGAGTAAGGGTAAAGGCCAGGAGCCAGGGTAGGGGAAGGTGGTGAAATGGGCTGGGGGAAAGCCACGCACCTCCCTTTATCCGGGAAAACAGCAGACACCAACGCAGAATGTGCAAAGGGTTAAGGTAGAACCACGTGATGAGGGACCGAGTATTAATGTCATAAGATGCAGTAGCATGGCTACGAGAGAAGTTGAGGAGAGAGATGCGGCTGAACCCCTTATCTAAAAAGATGCTATCAAAAATGAAAGCCTGGACCTACAAAAGGAGAAAGAAACCTTCATATAAGCTCACAAGGACTTTACCAATGATGAAGCATCTACTTCTGAGGCCCCAACGAACCTGAAAGTAGATGATGAAGTCAAACCATTCTTGCAAGCATGTATGAAACTGCTACGCAACCAGAAGGCAACGGAAAATATTCAAGCACTGCTAGACAGCTGCGCAGAAAGAAATAACCCTCCAACAGAAGTTAAAGATGTTCATAAACTACACAAGCACAAGAAGCACACAGGGATGGAAATGTGGCTAACAGTGCAAATCAGCGACTATGAAATGGATCAGTTCATCCTGGATCTGGGATCAAATACGAACGTCCTTCCCAAGAAAACATGGAAACGGATGGGAAAACCTAAGCTAGAATGGTCTACTATACAGTTATGCATGTCTGACCAACATAAAATCATACCATTGGGGAGGTTGTCGAAAATTATGGTAGATATTGCAGGAGTCAAGGTACATGTAATATTCCTAAATTAGCATGCAGCTAATAGGAATATTAATTTTACTCTTAACACATAGTTAGATGAATAAATGGGTAGGGAGGCCCATAAATCTTTTTAATAGCAATAAAATCCCTCTTAATGGGAAAAGGGATCATATTCATAGTTGGATAAAACACCTTCATGTGTGAACAAAGGCTAATGCATGTGGACAAGGTCAAGTTTGACCAAGTCAACAAAGCTAGTATGGAGGAAGTGGAAAATTAATGAAGATAACCCAATGGGAATATGGATCAGCTTAGATACTTATAATAAAGCCACCTTGAGTGTGGAAGAAGACATTGCATGGAGATCCAGTCAAGGTTGACCAAATCCAACAACGCTGTTATCGAGGAGTGGAATTGATGAAGGGACAATCTTGTTTTGGAGGGAGATTCATTGCATGAAGATGGAAACCCTAATGAGTGCGACCTAAGGTGAGCAGGCTCATATTGTTTATAAGGAAGAGTATGGCAGCCATATGGGTTAGCTTATGATCATGATTTTCTGAATATATGGTATGTTTAGACATATAACTTTCTCTTGCTGTTTAGCTGAGATTGTATTTTGTTTAGCATAGGGTGTTCCTAATCAGGAATCCCACCTCTTCCATTGAGTAGCTCTTGGAGGAGTCTTGCACCATATTGTCCACTATCTGGCTGAAGGCCAAGCTTCATCTTCCTTTGACAGCGCAGATCTTGTTGGGGGTTTGTCTGTTTCAATAAGCTGTAGCAAGTGGAGAACTAGATCTCCAGATCTAGATAATCTTAGTGCTCATTTTCAGTCGAGCAGGGTTCTACTCCATTGGAAGGACAATATTGAGGGTATTTAGCTTCATTTTCATATCTTGGTTGCAGGAAAACTATATTTTGTCCCCTACAACACAGTATAGATCCAGATCTACATAATTTCTAAAGGAGCAGTTGCACGGTGGTTCAACACATCATTTGGAGAGTTGATTTGCTAAGTGTTGGGGATCTGCCCTTCACTTTGGAGATCTATTGGAGGTGGTCATGCTATTGTTCATATAATATGAGTTCCACTTTCCAGATCTATAATTTTCATAAGATCTGCAGTCTTAAAACTCAGATCTACAATTTGTATTTGGTGTTTTGCTGAAAACTCCAAGGGGGTTCACTAGAGGAGCTTGTATAGTGCATGGATCTGATGTATATCTAACATTTTATGCACATAGCAGCTCTATATCTGATGTACAACCTAATTCTATTGTAGAAGGAATAAAATAACGATGTAAGGGTATTTCCAGCTTTAATTCATGGTTGCAGCCACTCTTTTTATATGATTTTTGAGCAATAATGATTTGGGAGGCTTGTTTAACTAAGCTACCATGATTTGTTCCAGATATCCTTTTGTATTTGGCCGTTATAATGTATAAACGAATGGATCCATGGGATGCATTTAACTATTATTGCATACATTTATTAAAAATGTGTTTTTACTACATGTATTGTTGAATTTTCCCATTTGGGAATATTACAGTGGTATCGGAGCATCATCTTGGCTCATCCTGTGAGTTTTCAGCCAATATTCTATAAGAAGAAGAAGAGAAGGAGAAATAGATCAAAATGATGGGAGGAATGAGTTTCATCTCATCTCTTTCAGATATAAGAAGGACCTCACCAAGGAGGTTAAGAAAATAAAAATGGAGAGAAGAAGTGAAACCACATTAGTATTTCAAGATTAGGAAGGTCCATGTACTTCCTATCAGCAAAAAGAAGATCCGGTATTGCATAGAGCTCCAGAGAAGCATGCTATGCCATTTTATTTTGAAGACAAGAGGCATGAATATGGGGGAAACATAGATCATGAGATTCTAAGTGAATATCTTGCAGAATATAAGTCTCAACCTAGAGCTTTCAAGGAGAATATAACTCTCCCACAGTTCATTCATCTCAAAGAATAAATGAGACCTTGCATCAATAAAAGGAAAGAGGGAAATAGATTTCTATTGTCTATCTTTGATGGGTCATCCTCATGCACAGCAAGGGCTTGAGGAAGGAGTTTGGATGCATTTTTTCTGCTACATCCAGTAGTAGAGAAAGAAGTTGTTGAGATTGTAGCATTGCACCTTGAGGGTGAAGCAAACATTTGGTGGTTCAGCCATTTGGGTCATGCCAAAGCGACTGAATATGTAGATTTTACTGAAAGTTTTATCAAGAAGTTTGACAAGAAAAACTCAGAAGAGAAGAAGCCTTCGCCACCACTTACTGCAGGAGCACTTGCATCAAGAGAAGGAACACTTTCATTTTTGCAAAGTGGTCTTGATCTCTTGACATCTAGAGTCCCATGCACTATTTTGGAGATGCATGAGGAGGAGGAGACTTGTACCAACGCTGATGAAGCCATAGAAGAGCAGCCATCATCATCAGTAGTTGGGGAAGCCATCACACTAGAGGAAGGAACCCTTGTATCAGTACAATATGTTTCTGAACTTTACCAAGGTATGCATAAGTTTCCACTTTCTGTTATTTCAGCACATCTTGTGGAGGATTGTGGGAATGTACCATTGCATGACCAAGGGTCGAAGTATATTGCTGATTTGGAGTAGCAGACTATCACTGTGTTGAGCAGCCTTGATTTACTCAAGGAAGAGATATACAGTCATCCTAGTGTATCATTTTTGAGCTACACACAACTCTTGGGGTTGGAGTGTACATTCTTGGAGGGTGGGATGAGTATTATCTTGAACAATACATTGCAAAACTATGTGTTCAGCATTGGGCATGATCTTGACATAGAAGTTGCAACATCATGGAGATCAACAGTGCTGTCATTGAGCAATAGTGATGAGTTGGGGGCCCAACCATTGTTGGAGCATTCCAATGACCTTCCCATATGTATAACGGAGGATAGGGAGATAGTTGATGGAGGACAGCTTATGATGGATAACATCTCTCATGATTGTGATGGATATTTCTTGATGATCATTTCACATCATGATGGGAGCTTTTTTCCTACCACCTATTTGGATCCTTATGGGGTCAAATTCATCATTGATGAGTGGTCTTCATTTGGAGATCTCCAAGAGATTGCATTTCAACATCCCATGAAATGCAAAGACAAAAATCTGATTTGGGGGGATGGTATTCTCCATTGGAGGAATGCCACTTTTGGACATGATGATAGACACTCACCATTAGTTGGATGGGTGTTGTTGATGAGCAAGAGGTTGGGAGGCCACTTGCAGATTTATGACACTGGGCAGCAGGATGCAAGACTGCATTGGTTACTCTTGAAAGATTTTGGTCATCCTGTGACACACTCTAGTTCAAAGAGTTTGTTGATGGATGGAACTTGGCATGACACTTACATCATATGGCAGCAAAGAGTATGGGTGTATTGGGGTGATGTGATATCTTTCATATCAACTTTCATGTTGTTGCTCCATGAATTATATGATGATGGTGTGGGGAGGCAACAAGAGTTGTTGTTTCTTTGGTTGTTCTTGAGAGAGTGTGGTCTGATGTTCTCCCATACTTTGCATGATGTTGCAAGAGTAGGAGATGGCACTATCGTGGTGCAAAGGGGTTACTCTTTAACCTTGGAGGATTAGGAGGTACTTCCACTTTGGAATAAATCTCCCACATATAGCAGCATTATAATTGATGGCTTTGACATTAGGAATGTCAAAGGATGGAGCTATGATATGATAGGAGCCTTGTTACAAAGGCCAACATTGTTGTCACTTGGGATATTTTGTTTGTTGATGGAGTGTTCCTAGGATCACTTCACATATGATGCACTTGAGGGGCATGAAGAAGATGAGAGTGATGGAGTAGTGGATGGAGACATCTATTACCATGATATGATCTTCTTGACTTGGATTTCCATGTATAAGAAGAAAGATCTACTTGCAACACATAGTTCATTCCTCTTCATGAGACTATGTCATATCACTATGGAGGGCTTACTCATGGATCCTATCCTCATATTGCTCTCAATATATGGTAAGAATTATGTTTATGCAATTATCGATTATCTAACATAGTATTACAATGCATTACTCCACAAGAGGGAAAGCCTCTATTTGAGCTTCACGGTCATTTTGGGACCAATAAATATGATGGAGAGAGCCATTTCTTGTATGGCTTTGGGCAAGTGTTTTACTATTTCCTATATGCTCAGTTGATATACAATTCCATTTACTATTTACTAGTAGATGAGATAACATGCACAACTAGCAAATTGTTTGAAGACAACTTGCCATATCACATTCTGAAACCACAGTGGGAGAAACTGCGTTGTGATTACTTGAGAAACTGTTGGTACCTTCCAGCACTATGTAAAACCTTCAGTACTTCTCTCTTTTGTATTCCATATGATGAAAATTTCATATTCATTTTGTATGGGATGATTTGGGCAAGAACCAAAGGGTGAATTTTTTAGGACCCTATTGCCTTTTTGCTCCATAAAGGCAACATTATTGCAGCCCATATTCAGTAGTAGCTCTACACTTATCATAAGTGGAGAGAGAGAGAGAGCATGGGATGGACATTTTGATCCATCATATTCAACCATCCAGCCCACCTTCTTTCCAGGAGCCTAAGGTGGAGGAGATATTTCTAGAGTTACCTTGTTGGAGGGTGACTCACTTTTTGTGGATGATAGCTTGGGGATGGAGGCTTCACATGGGGATGATGATTCCCAATATATTTCATATTCCATGCCTTAAGAAGGCCTCTAGACCACATATAGTTGTTTCCATGGATATCCCACCTTTTCATGATGAGAGCCATTTGGATTTTTCACCAAAGGCATACTTTTACACATGGGAGGAAAAACATAAGAACACATTGATGAGAAAGCATCTTGTTCTTTGGAGGAACTTATCACTTGAGGATGCTACAGGAGGAAGAGGAGAGGCTCTTCATTTCTATCCTTGTAGTTTCTTGAGGACAAGAAACATTTGACAGGGGTGGACTGTAATATTCCTAAATAAGCATGCCGCTAATAAGAATATTAATTTTGCTCTTAACACATAGTTAGATGAATAAATGGGTAGGAAGGCCCATAAATATTTTTAGCAGCAATAAAATCCCTCTTAATGGGAAGAGGGATCATATTCATAGCTGGATAAAAGACCTTCATGTGTGAACAAAGGCTAATGCATGTGGACAAGGTCAAGTTATAATTCCCACTGGGTTAATGAAGATAACCCAGTGGGAATTATATGGATTAGTTTAGATAGTTAGAATAAAGCCACCTTGAGTGTGGAAGAATAAATTGCATGGAGATCCAGTCCAGGTTGACCAAATCCAACAGCGTTGTTATGGAGGAGTGGCATTGATGATGGGACAATGCAGTTTTGGAGGGAGATTCATTGCATGAAGATGGAAACCCTAATGAGTGGGACCCAAGGTGAGAAGGCTCACATTGTTTATAAGGAAGAGGATGGCAGCCATATGGGGTTAGCTTATGATCATGATTTTCTAAATATATGGTTTGTTTAGACATATAAGTTTCTCTTACTATTTAGCTGAGATTGTATGCTGTTTAGCATTGGGTGTTCTTGATCGGGAATCCCACCTCTTCCATTGAGTAGCTCTTGGAGGAGTCTTGCACCATATTTTCCACTATCTAGCTGAAGGCCAAGCTTCATATTCCTTTGAAAACACAGATCCTATTGAGGGCTTGTCTGTTTCAGTAAGCTGTAGCAAGTGGAGAACTAGATCTTCAGATTTGGGCCATCTCAGTGCTCATTTTTAGTGGAGGAGGGTTCTACTCCATTGGAAAGACAATATTGAAGGTATTGAGCTTAATTTTCATATCTTGGCTACATGTCAACCACATTTTGTCCCCTATAGTGCAGTATAGATCCAGATATGCATAATTTCTGAAGGAGAAGTTGCAGGGTGGTTCAACACATCATTTGGAGAGTTGATTTACTAAGTGTTTGGGATCTGCCCTTCACTTTGGAGATCTATTGGAGGTAGTCATGACATTGTTCATATCAGATAAGATCCACTTTCCATATCTGTAATTTTTAGTAGATTTGCAGTCTTAAAACTCATATCTACAATTTGTACTTGGTGTTTTGTTGAAAACCCCAAGGGGGTTAACTAGAGGAGCTTGTATAGTGCATGGATCTGATGTAGATCTAACGTTTTATGCACACACTAGCTCTAGATCTGATGTACAACCTATTTTTGTTGCAAAAGGAATAAAATAACACTGTCAGGTATTTCCAACTTTAATTCATGGTTGCAGCCCCTCTTTTTGTATGATTTTTGAGAAATAATGGCTTGGGAGGCTTGTTTAACTAAGCTACCATGATTTGTTACATATTTCCTTTTGTATTTGGTTGTTATAATGTATAAATGAATGGATCCATGGGCTGCATTTAACTATTATTTCACAAATTTTTGAAAAATACATTTTTACTACATGTATTGCTGAGTTTTCCCATTTGGGAATATTACAATACGGGTAGATTTTGAAGTAATTCAGATTGTGGAAGATGACCCTTATCCTGCACTCCTAGGATTGGATTGGGAAATAGATATGGGAGGCATTATCAACTTAAATAAAAGAAGCACAGTTTTTGAGAATGAGGGTATGAGAGTGATAGTCTGTCTAGATCCTGCGGAAGGAGAACGGTATATAGAACCAGTGCGCAAAGAAGACGATGTGGATCATATTTATAAATTAACTGCCTAGGATGAGGATTTGATTAATTGTATAGCTGATGGCGTGCTTTTCTAGGGAAAAGACAGTGAATGCTTCTCCGACTCTGCGGGAAGATTGAAAATTGGCAGAATCAGTTACATGATGTATTTGCGCTGCGATGTCTTAGGATCACAAAGAGCTTTCGGTGTATCTCCTCAGAGGTAAGAGAGATACCTTACTTTGATGGTTCTGGTAGTATGATGGATTTTTTGAGAACTTTTGAAGCAGAAGTCCCATGGGAACGACGAATGTGGGCACTTAACCTCTCCATGCGCGCAACCCTCGCATGGTGGTGGGAAACTCATAATTGGACATTTCAGGATTGGGAGGAATGTCACGAGGTGATGATCCTACAGTTTGTACCCCCAGTTCACCTACCCGTGGAGACTTTCCTTGGCCCAGGAGACCGACGGAAGCACTTGTCTACATGGATGGAAGTATTGTGTGAAAGGACTATGGACGAATGGGTCCACCTATTCATTCATGCCTTGGGGCCAATCCCCACCACATGGTATTTAGATGCAGAGCTACATCAGTGCACCCGCCACTGGGAAACCATAAAGGATGAGTTTGTAGGGACATTTTGGTTGACAGGTGGAATTGAGGCACTCGACGAATCCCTGCAGGACATTGATGCCCTGGTATTTGATGAATCACGCCCTCATATGGAGTATGGGGCACCAGCTTGGGATACGTAGATGCAGGATATTGTTAATGCTAAAATCTGTTAATAGAGGAATTTGATGAGGACCCGCGAAACATTACTATCCTGAAATCAGAGGGAGAACGCACAGTCATTGGACCTCCACTACAGACTGTCGATGTGACCAAGCCTCTTAAGCTAAAAGAAGTCAACATTGGGACAGAAGAACAACCTAAGCTGGCTAAAATTGGGGACTATTTGGATTATGACAATGTAGGGAAATTCACAGAGCTTCTCACAGAGTACCAGGACCTGTTTCCTAAGAATTTTTCAGAACTCAAAGGTATTAGAGGGGAACTAGGGGTCATGCACATTACTCTAAAACTAGATGTGTGCCCTGTTAAGCAGCGACCTTATCTATTGAACCCCAATTACAAGTAGAAATTCAGGGAAGAAATAAAAAAAATGCTAGCCGTAGGTATCATAGAACCAGTAGAATAGTCAAATTGGGTAAGCCCTATGGTGGTCCAGGAGAAAAATGCTAAAGGAGAAATAAGAATCTCTATTGACCTATGCAAATTAAATGATGCCTGCCTTCATGATCCCTTCCCTATGCCATTTTCTAATTAAATTCTCGATAGTGTAGGAGGGCAGGAGGAGTACCCGTTCACTGACGAGTTCTTGGGGTACCATCAGATCATGATCGCCCCTGAAGATCGCAGCAAAACTACGTTTTCCACTGAATGGGGATCCTTCTAGTACACCATCATGCTGTTTGGGCTCAAGAATTCCCCAGCCATATTTTCGCTGGTGGTGGTTGCAATATTCAAGGAATTCCACAAGTTCTTGGAGGTATATTTTGATGATTGGACGGTATTTTATTTGCTAAATAATCACGTCTAGGACCTACGCATGATGTTAGACACCTTTAGAAAGCACCAGATTTCCTTGAATATTAAGAAGTGCATATTTTGCGTACCCTTCGGGATCTTGTTGGGCCACATAGTCTGTCGTCAGGGACTGATGGTTGACCCCACAAAATTTGTCATGATCATCAATCTAGCCATCCCCACAATTGAGAAACAGTTGCGATCCATCCTCGGAAACATGGGTTACTACATGAAGTTCATTCAGGGGTACGCACTAATCACGACACCCATGGATAAGTTGTTGAAGAAGGATGTATCATTTTTTTGGGATGACGAGTGTTAGAAGAGCTTTGAGCTACTCAAGAAAAATATGGTCTCTGCACCTATATTCATATTTCCTAATTGGGCGAAGGTTTTCCATGTCTATGCTGATGCGTCAGGGATTGCCCTGGGAGCTATCCTTACGCAGCCTAGGGAAGGAGAAATTGGCCACCCGGTTGCATTTGCTGGTAGGAAAATTTTTAGTGAAGAGCGTAACTACTCCACTATCGAGCGCAATGGGCTATCCATGGTATACACCATGTAGAAATTCCTGCATTATCTGTTGGGTGGGCACTTCAAGATGTTCATGGATCACTCAAATTTGAATTACCTGGTCAATAAGCCAGTGTTAGGGGGGGGGATTTACTGATTGCTATTGTTATTTCAAGAATATGACTATGAGATCATGATGAAGCTGAGGAAGTTAAATGTTGGGCCAGACCACTTATCCTGAATTGAGAGCGGTGAGGAACCGACCAACCTAGAAGAAGAATTGCCCAATGCGTAGCTGTTTGCTATTAAGGTAGTTGATGTGCACTTTGCTGATTTCATTCACCTCTTAAATACAGGGATGGCACCTAAAAAATATTCGGTACAACAGAAAAAGGAGCTGGTAACCCGCGCAACATACTTTGCCATCATAGTGGGCCACTTGTATAAGCTGGGAGTTGATGACGTACTGCGAAGATACATTCTAAAGCATGAAAGGCATGCCATCTTGGCAGAAGCCCATGGTGGCATAGCAGGAGGTCACTACGCAAGGAAAGCGACGATGCAGAAGATCCTAAGAGCTGGGCTATAGTGGCCCACACTGCATAGCGACTCTCATGACTATTGCAAAGCCTGCAACACATGCTAGAGGACAGGAAGACCATCATGCAGAAACGAAATTCCCTTGCAGCTATAGATGGCCATGCAAGCATTCGACAAATGGTCCATCGACTTCGTCAGGCCCATCAACCCACCAGGTAAGAAGACAGGTGCCCGCTACATCATCACCACAACTGATTATGTAACTATATGGGCCGAAGAGCAAGCTGTGAAGGATTCTGCTGTAGACACTACTGTGCACTTTATTTTTGAACATATCCTCACCAGGTTTGGTTTTCCAAAGGTCTTGATGAGCGATAGAGGTACGCATTTTGTTAATGAGACAATACAGGCTTTGGTTGAGGAATTTCAGATCCACCACGCCAAAAGTACCCCATATCACCCGTAGGTGAATGAAAGTGTAGAAGATTTTAATAAAATTATTGAATAGGTGTTGACCAAGATCTGCAATGTCGAGCGAAGCGATTGGGATGTGTGCATCCCGTCGATCCTTTTGGCCCATCGAACCACCCGCAAGAAATTGACCAGGAAAACACTGTTTTGAATGGTTTATGGAAAGGAGGCTATTATGCCCATGGAATATTTTGTTCCTAGCCTATGAATCACAGCCTTTAGCATCATGTCAGAGCCTGATATCATGGAGGAGTGCTTAGCGCAACTCATCGCCTTGGAAGAAGATCGATTCATTGCTAACTTTCATTAGCAAGTTTAGAAGGATAGGGAAAAAGCATGGCATGACATACATATTCGACAGAGGATCTTTTGGGGGGGAGTGTTGGTCCTGATCTATGATAGCCATTTTGCAAAGCACCCAGGGAAGTTCTGTCACCACTGGCTTAGTCCCTATATTGTAAGGAATATCATTAATGGGGGAGCTGTCCGATTAGCTACACTGCGCGGTGACATGGTACCAGGATATATCAATGGTGGCCGGCTCAAAACATATTGAGTCAAATGAATATATGGCTGGAGTAGCTGTATGGGTCAGAATACGCACAAGAAGGTGCGCTAGGAGTGCAGGGGTCGATCGTAGGTCTAGAAGCCTGGGGAGGTGCATTGGGCACACAGGGGTCATACACAGCTGCAAAAACTAGCCGTTGGAACAGTAAAACTGGGTAAAAATAAAATTTCTGTCGTTCAAAGGACCGGGCAGTCGGAAATTAATGAGGCGTTCATTGTCGAGTTCTCGAGGTACCATCAAATCATGATCACCCTTGAAGATCATAGCAAAACTATGTTTTCCACTAAATGGAGATCCTTCCAGTACACCATCACGTTGTTTGGGCTCAAGAATTCCCTAACCATCTTTTCGCGGGTGGTGGTCGCAGTATTCAAGGAATTCATCCACAAGTTCTTGGAGTTATATTTTGATGATTGGATAGTATTTGATTTGGTAAATAATCACGTCTTGAACCTGCACATGATGTTAGACACCTATAGAAAGCACTAGATTTCCCTTAATATTAAGAAGTGCATATTTTGTGTACCCTTTGGGATCTTATTGGGCCACATAGTCTGTCGGCAGGGACTGATGGTTGACCCCACAAAATTTTTCATGATCATCAATCTAGCCGCCCCCACAACTGAGAAACAACTGCAATCCATCCTCAGACACATGGGTTACTACATGAAGTTCATTTAGGGGTACGCACTAATCACGGCACCCATGGAGAAGTTGTTGAAGAAGGATGTATCATTTTTTTGGGATGACGAGTGTTAGAAGAGCTTTGAGCTACTCAAGAAAAAGATGGTCTATGCACCTATCCTCATATTTCCTAATTGAGTGAAGGTTTTCCATGTCCATGCCGTTGCATCATGGATTGCCCTGGGAGCTGTCCTCACGTAGCCTGGGGAAGGAGAAATTGGCCACCCGGTTACATTTTCCAGTAGGAAACTCTCTAGTGTAGAGCATAACTACTCCACTATCGAGCGCAAGGGGCTATCCATGGTATACGCCCTGTAGAAATACCTGCATTATCTGTTGGGTGGGCACTTCAAGATGTTCATGGATCACTCAACTTTGAAGTACCTAGTGAATAAGCCTGTCTTGGGGGGGGGGGGGGGGTTTACCGATGGCTATTGTTATTTCAAGAATATGACTTTGAGATCATGATGAAGCTGAGGAAACTAAATGCTGGGCCAGACCACTTATCCTAAATCGAGGGCACTGAGGAACCGACCAACCTACAAGAAGGATTGCCCAATGCGTAGCTGTTTGCTATTAAGGTAGTTGATGTGAACTTTTCCAACATCATTCACTTCTTAACTATGGGGATGGCACCTATAAAATATTTGGTACAACAGAAAAAAGATCTGGTAACCCATGCAACGGACTTTACCATCATAGTGGGCCACTTGTATAATCTAGGAGTTGATGAGGTATTGCGAAGATACGTTCTGGAGCATGAAGGCATGCCATCTTGGCAGAAGCCCATGGCGGCGTAGCAGGAGGCCACTACATAGGGAAAGTGACGACGTAGAAGATCCTAAGAGCTAGGCTATGGTGGCCCACACTGCATAGCAACTCTCATGACTATTGCAAAGCCTACGACACATGCCAGAGGACCGAAAGACCATCACGCAGAGACGAAATTCCCTTGCAGCCGTAGATGGCCCTGCAAGAATTTGAAAAATGGGCCATCGACTTCGTTGGGCCCATCAACCCACTAGGTAAGAAGACAGGTGCCCACTACATCATCACCACAACTAATTATGTAACTAGATGGGCCAAAGCACAAGCTTTGAAGGATTCTACTGTAGACACCGCTGCGCACTTTATTTTTGAACATATCCTCACTAGGTTTGGTTGTCCGAAGGTCTTGACGAGTGATAGAGGTACGCATTTTGTTAATGAGACAATACAGGCTTTGGTTGAGGAATTTCAGATCCACCATGCCAAAAGTACCCCATATCACCCGTAGGTGAATGGAAGTGTGGAAGATTTTAATAAAATTCTAGAACAGGTGCTGACCAAGATCTGCAATGTTGAGCGAAGCGATTGGGATGTGTGCATCCCATCGGTCCTTTGGGCCTATCGAACCACCTGCAAGAAATTGACCAGGAAAACACCGTTTCGGATGGTTTATGGAAAGGAGGCTATTATGCCCATGGAATATATTGTTCCTAGCCCATAAATCATAGCCTTTACCATCATGTCAGAGCCTGATATCATGGAGGAGCGCTTAGCGCAACTCGTCACCTTGGAAGAAGATCGATTCACTTTTAACTTTCATCAGCAAGTTCAGAAGGATAGGGAAAAAGCATGGCATGAAATACATATTTGACAGAGGATCTTTTGGGAGGGAGATTTGGTCCTTCTATATGATAGCCAGTTTGTGAAGCACCCAGGGAAGTTCTGTCGGCACTGGCTTGGTCCCTATATGGTAAGGGAAATCATTGATGGGGGAGCTATCTAGTTAAATACACTGCGCGGTGACATGGTAATAGGATATGTCAATGGTAGCTGGCTCAAAACATACCGAGTCAAATGACTATATGGCTGGAGTAGCTGTATGGGTCGGAACACACGCAGGCGGGAGGAAAAACGAAGGCATGTGCGCTGGGAGTGTAAGGGTCGATCGTAGGTCTAGAAGCCTAGGGAGGTGCACTGGGCACAGAGGGGTCATATACAGCTACGAAAACTAGCTGTTGGAATAGTAAAACTGGGTAAAAAGAAAAATTTTACCGTTTAAAGGAGTAGGCAGTCAGAAATTAATGAGGTGTTCACTGACAAGTTCTCAGGGTACCATTAGATCATGATCGCCCCTAAAGATCGCAACAAAACTATGTTTTCCACTGAATGGGGATCCTTCCAGTACACCATCATGCTGTTTGGGCTCAAGAATTCCCCAGCCATATTTTCGCGGGTGGTGGTCGCAGTATTCAAGGAATTCATCCACAAGTTCTTGGAGGTATATTTTGATGATTGGAAAGTATTTGATTTGGTAAATAATCACGTCTCGAACCTGTGCATGATGTTAGACACCTGTATAAAGCACCAAATTTCCCTGAATTTTAAGAAGTGGATATTTTGTGTACCCTTCAGGATCTTGTTGGGCCACATAGTCTGTCGGTAGGGACTGATTTTTGACCCCAAAAAATTTGTCGTGATCAACAATCTAGCCATCCCCAAAACTGAGAAACAACTGCAATCCATCCTCAGACACAAGGGTTACTACATGAAGTTCATTCAGGGGTACGCACTAATCACGACAACCATGGAGAAGTTGTTGAAGAAGGATGTATCATTTTTTTGGGATGACGAGTGTTAGAAGAGCTTTGAGCTACTCAAGAAAAAGATGGTCTCTGCACCTATCCTCATATTTCCTGATTGAGCGAACCTTTTCCATGTCCACACCGACGCGTGAGGGATCGCCCTCGGAGTTGTCCTTACATAGCCTGGGGAAGGAGAAATTGGCCACCCAGTTGCATTTTCCAGTAGGAAACTCTTTAGTGCAGAGCATAACTACTCCACTATCGAGCGCAAGGGGCTATCCATGGTATACGCCCTATAGAAATACCTGCATTATCTGTTGGGTGGGCACTTCAAGATGTTCATGGATCACTCAACTTTGAAGTACCTGGTGAATAAGCCTGTGTTGGGGAGGGGGGGGGGGGGGGGGATTTACCGATGGCTATTGTTATTTCAAGAATATGACTTTGAGATCATGATGAAGCCGAGGAAACTAAATGCTAGGCTAGACCACTTATCCTGAATCGAGAGCGGTGAAGAACCGACCAACCTAGAAGAAGGACTGCCCAATGCGTAGTTTTTTGCTATTAAGGTAATTTATGTGCCCTTTGCCGACATCATTCACTTCTTAACTATGGGGATGGAACCTGCAAAATATTTGGTACAACAGAAAAAAGAGCTGGTAACATGCGCAATGGAATTGACCATCATAGTGGGCCACTTGTATAAGCTGGGAGTTGATGAGGTACTGCGAAGATACGTTCTGGAGCATGAAAGTCATGCCATCTTGGCAGAAGCCCATGGTGGCGTAGCAGGAGGTCACTACATAGGGAAAGCGATGACACAGAAGATCCTGAGAGCTCGGCTATGGTGGCCCACATTGCATAGCGACTCTCATGACTATTGCAAAGCCTGCGACACATGCCAAAGGACAGGAAGACCATCACGTAGAGAAGAAATTCCCTTGCAGCCATAGATGGCCTTGCAAGCATTTGACAAATGGGCCATCGACTTCATCGTGCCCATCAACCCACCAGGTAAGAAGACAGGTTCCCGTTACATCATCACCACAACTGATTATGTAACTAGATGGGCTGAAGTGCAAGTTATGAAGGATTCTAATATAGACACCGCTGCGCACTTTATTTTTGAACATATCCTCACCAGGTTTGGTTGTCCAAAGGTCTTGATGAACGATAGAGGTACACATTTTTTTAATGAGACAATACAGACTTTGGCTGAGGAAATTCGGATCCACCACACCAAAAGTACCCCATATCACCCGATGGTGAATGGAAGTGTGGAAGATTTTAATAAAATTCTGGAACAGGTGCTAACCAAGATCTGCAATGTCGAGCGAAGCGATTGTGATGTGTGCATCCCGTTGGTCCTTTGGGCCTATTGAACCACCTGAAAGAAATTGACCGAGAAAACATTGTTTTGGATGGTTTATGGAAAGGAGGCTATTATGCCCATGGAATATATTGTTCCTAGCCTTTGAATCACAGCCTTTACCATCATTTCAGAGTTTGATATCATGGAGGAGCGCTTAGTGCAACTCATCGCCCTGGAAGAAGATCAATTCATTGCTAACTTTCATCAAAAATTTCAGAAGGATAGGGAAAAAGCATGGCATGACATACATATTCTACAGAGGATCTTTTGGGAGGGAGAGATGGTCCTACTCTATGATAGCCAGTTTACGAAGCACCCAGGGAAGTTCTGTCAGCACTGGTGTGGTCCCTATATGGTAAGGGAAATAATTAATGGGGGAGCTATCTGGTTAGCTACATTGCGCGGTGACATGGTACCAGGATATGTCAATGGCAGCCAGCTCAAAACATATCGAGTCAAATGAATATATGGCTGGAGTAGTTGTATGGGTTGGAATACGTGTAGGCAGGAGGAAAAACGCAGGCAGGTGCGCTGGGATCGCAGGGGTCGATCGTAGGTGTAGAAGCCCGGGGAGGTGCACTGGGTGTGCAGGGGTGATACACAGTTGCAAAAACTAGCCGTTGGAACAGTAAAACTAGGTAAAAAGAAAAATTTTACCGTTCAAAGGAGCGGGTAGTCGTAAATTAATGAGGTGATTTCCAAAGATTTTTTACAGTTTGCTTGATGGTAAGTTTCAGATTAGCCTCACTCAACCATTGGTCACCACCCCAAGCTATAAAAGCTAGAGCGTAGCTTAGAAGAGGGTTTCGTGCATTCCAAACAACTAGTGCCTTGCAATTTCTTGTAGCTATTGTACTTTGTTCATGTCTGGGCATGCTACCCCCTCTGATAGTAGCAACCCTGTTGAATCTTCGTAGACCATGGCCTCGACGGAGAAAGAATCTGATGAACTACTGGAAGTCAACCCCAAAGTTGTGGAGGTTGTGTCCACAACAAGCAAGGGGAAGTAGGTGGAGAAAAATAAGAGTAAGGGGAAAGGCTAGGAGCCAGGGCAGTGGAAGGCAAAGAAATGGGTTGGGGGGAAGCCATGCACATCTCCTCGAAACATGAAATCCCCGCGAACGGCCTAGGCGCGTTCGCCTAACCCATCAAAGAGACCTCTATCTACTCAAGAAGAGGCTTGGATCGCTGAACCAATAAACTGGCTACCTCCCTATGTTCGACCGTGCAGACCCTCGACACGCACACCTAAGAATCTCGAAGGTTTGTGCACCTATTTGCAAATGCCACTAATTCTGGGTGAGGTCCCCATAGTTGGAGAATCCTTTGGAAAACTCCACTCGATAAAATTTGACGACCACGACCTAGACAACTTGGAGGCCTTCCCAGAATTGGTTCCTGAACAATATCTCGAAAGATTATTGGAGGATGATGTGCTGAAGGTAGTCCCCATGTCATGGGCAAGCGGGTTGGCTAGTTCCAGGTTATTAAACTTGTTGCAGATGCCTCACTTTGGCCACTACAACATCACCGACGACTTGTGCGACAGCTGCTCGCCTTGATCCATGATGGCAACTTATGGATCCAGGATCACATTCCCATTGACGCTGCATTCATTCACCGTATTACTGGTCTCCCCATGGAGGGTACAAATCCCATGGAGCACATTGGCAAGAAGTATGAGTAAAATATCGCTGACAAGGTGCGCGAGGACTACCATGTTGAGCAGAATACTAGGGGTTCATGATCAACACCATCAGCAACCCCAGTGCGTGCATGGGTACCTTATTGCTGGCATGTAAAATGATGCACAAATTCCAGGTTGCAACCATCCCTGCGTATGTAATTCATTTGGCTGGCCGCTGCAAAAAAGGGGTCTGCTACAACTGGTCCCAGATCCTGTGCAATAAATTTCTAGAGAATGTGTGCAAGGCCCAGGATCATGGAAGGGAATTCTACTACTCCTAGCTATTTCTCCTCATCGCATTGGTCGCATGGGAAGCCCCTGAAGACTCAGTCCTCCCTGAGCTCGAGCCAGATATGTGTGAGGGGGTGCGATACGCAAATTTGTGGGATTCCAAGGATGTGCAACGCATTGAGGATAATCAACTCTTCTGGGTCCTATTTTAGAGCAAGTTCATGGTAGTAATCCACTCTTGACCACGCTTGTCACCTGCAATCTACAACAAGTACAAGAGCATCACAGCATTCTAGGTCACGATGCACAATGTGCAGATCCGGGGCCGTAAGGATCCACTGTGGGTATCACTTCCATATATCGTCACTGAGGAGGAGATTGACCGACTCATTGCCACTTGGCTTCCACACTAGAGACTAGGCTTCAAATCAGGTACAACTGACACTACAGGTACAAGCACTGCCCCAGAAACCAACCCGCCTGATACTGCCAAAAAGCCAAAAGGAAGTGGCAAGGACATTGAGAAGGGTGCGGAGCCGGAATCGCAACAGGATTCACAATAAAACATGGACACAGAAGGTCTGGATGTGCAGGGTGTTGATTCCCCCTGTGGTACGAAACAGACTGCTGACCCTCTCAAAGGCTAGCGAAAGAAACATAGGGCTGTAAGGCCCAGAAGGGAAACTAAAGTTACTTTGAGGGAGGAAGACCTGGAGCAGATCGCAGATGTACTCACACTCACTTCAGAGGATAGATGGCTTTCGTTGGAAGATCAACAGAAGGCCGTGGTCACTGCACTCTAGTCTGAGCTCCAAGCTCTGCAGCTCAAAGCCAATACATTGCAGACAAGAATGATTTAGACAAGGCCGCCCCTAGCTACCAAAAATGAACTAATCATCACAATCGAAAGTTGCCTCCACCCCCAGCCAGGTGTAACATTCATCTTGAGCCCGCCTGCCATCATTGCACAAGTCCAGGCCTACACAGAAGAACAATTGGATTTGGCCCGGCTTCTGCACAAACCGCTGCAGGTCCTCCATGCATTCTTCTTTTAGGAGATCCAGCATAGAGACGACCAGGTGCATCAATAGCTTATTACAACTAAGCAGAAGATCGTGGAAAAAACCACCAAAGTGTCCCAAGCACGGGCCACATGCACTCTAGCCGCTACGCAGTAAACTGATTTGGAACGCTTGATCAACATGGTATGTGCAGACGTGACTAAAGATATCCCAGCTTCTGCTACACCCCAAACCAAGATTAAGGGGCTTTTTGTAGCCCTAAAGGCTTCTAGGACAGATATTAAGGCTATCAAGACAAAAATGGAGCAGCAGATTGTTGCGTTGCAGGCCAAATTGTAGCCAGAAACCCCTCCTGAGGTACGAGCCTAGCGAGCTGCGCTAGTCACAGAAGCCATGAATGTCATTACCAATCAGATCGCTCAAGGCACATAATTGCTCGAGACAGCTATGCATTTGTGGTCTAAGGTGAAGCACGACCCTCTCCTACATGAATTCACTCAAGAGTTGTGCCAGAAGGAAGAAGAATTCGAGTAGTTGGAAGAAACTATGCTTACTCTAGTCCCTTCTCAATGCCTGGCACTTCTGCAAGCCAGCCATGCACTCAGAGATGACCTAGAGGAGCTCCACCACAAAAATAAGGTTCTCAGTGATCACCTCAAGCCATGGGCTGACGAAGCCCTCAAGCTATCTCAGGAAGTGGATGTTGCAGTCAAGCTCCTAAATCAGACCATGGAAAGTGTCATTGTTGCTACTGAAGGCCCAAATTCACAGAAGTTGGTGGAAATTGCGCAGAATGCTGCTACATAGAGTGAAGGAGTTCTACCCCCGCTGGTCGATGCAATCAAGTAGCTTCAAGAAAATATGCAAACCCCATGGTAGCTGTGACTTGGGACAAGTCACAAGATTGTGTTGGGGGCCTACTGGAACGAGGCTCCCTAAGCTGCGATTTTTTTATATTTTTATAGTAATTAGTCTAACGAAGGGGTTTTGGGGTGGGTCAAAGCCCCAAACATATTGTAATGGGTCAAAGGGTAGACCTAGAGTTCGCAAACCATGGGTTGCAGACCACAGGATAGCGTAGGCTCTGTTGATATAAATAGATGGATAGTTTGAGTCTAGAGGTAGGCATGAATTAAGATTGATGCTACGTGTGAATTATTGAGATTTGTTTTGGGTTGTTTAGGGTAAGGACTCCTGCTCACTGTGTGCATGGAGATCCTCAGTCCTGCTGTGTGCGGGCCCCACTAGGTTTGTGCGCGGGCTGTGTTTTGGGTTGTAACTGGGTTTTGGATACTAATGAATGAAGAATATATTTGAAGCATATTTATGGTATTTGGATTGATCATGTTTATTATTGAAGTGTATCTATTATATTTATTTAAGATGTGAATGCATCTGTTAGCTGCGATTATAATGTTCTGTGATGGTAATTGCTGATGCGCACGTGGATGTGAATGTATTGATTAGATCAGTTAATGATAGTAGCTTTGCTGTGATTAAATGTTGATTATAATGTTAAATAGCTTGCGAATAGACTCATATTCTATGCGAACCTGGTAGTTGCAATGCAGATCTGCCTTAATTACCTACTCTCTCCCAGGGTGCAGAAACCTGGTTCCAGAACCCTCCCATACTACTTTGGGTGAGACATTCGCCTGCAAAAGTAGAATGTGAAATAGTAAGTCTAAGGAAGGAACTAGAGAAAGTAAAAACTCTAAATCTTAGATTTCTTATAGGATCTGAAACCTTAGATGAAATTATCAAGATTCAATGCTCTCCTCTTGTGAATACAGGTCTTGGATACATTGGTGAATCCTCTAAATCAGAAAAATCCTCAACTACAAGCTATCTAAATGCAGCAAAAGCTAGTCAGCAAAGTTTCATCACTCAACAAAAAAACAAAGACAATTCTCAGGTAAAGCATGATCATTCAAATTCAAATATGAGCAATAACAGAAGCATCAATCAAAAGGTAAAAAACACTAGAGCTCAATTTAATGCTTACCAAATTGGCATGACTTGCATATGGTACATTCTGGTAGAGTAATATTGGGTAGATCACGAACAACTTTGAGGCTGCTTTGTTTTCTTATTGGAGAAAATATCAGATCTCCCAATCTTCTGTGCCATAACCAATTTTCTGCAGATTTTCCTAGATGACATTGTTCTTGGCCACCTTTCAATATATACAGATTTCTTGGAGTTCTTGTTAATTTTATTATGGTTTTTCCTATGTCAAGTTCACGAACCGCATATTCTTTTGATCAGAAGACAACTTCATTACCTTGATCACACATTTGGCTAACACTCAACAAGTTATGTTTTAGTCCATCGACATACATAACATTCTTGGCTTTAACCTTTTATTTTAGGAAAACAGATCCTTTACCCTTAATGACAGTAGGAGGGTCATTTCAAAAATTGAAATTATTTTATTTTTCTAAAGCATTGTATGAAATAAGTTTGTCTTTATCATCTATCATGTGTTTTGAACATCCGCTATCAATGTACCATTGATTTTCTTTTCCTTCTGCAAATAGAGCTATGCCACATATTTCGAATTGTAATTCCTTCCTTCTCCACACCTTATAACTTGTGGGTATTTTTTCTTTTGGTTGTAGTTTTCTCTTGAATTCATATTCCTCATGTCCAAAGTTATTGCAAAATGAACATTTAGTTTTGTCTTGAAGAGGAGAATTTTTTTATAAGTATTCTTCTTCATTCCTATCTCATTTCTTTGTTTTCTTGCTTGTCTGGTCATGATGGTTTTGTATGCAACAGATTGAGCATCTTTGTGACCAAAATTATGACATGAGAAAAATTGTCCATTCAAGAAGAAATTTCTGTGGCCATATGAAATTCTAGTGTTGTTTACCTTTTGATTGATGCTTTTGTTATTGTTCATCTTTGAATTCGAATGATCATGCTTTACCTGAGAATTGTCTTTGCTTTTCTGTTGAGTGATGAAACTTTTCTAAGTAGATTTTGCTGCATTTAGATAGCTTGTAGTTGAGGATTTTTCTGATTGAGAAGTTTCACTAATGTATCCAAGACCTGTATTCACAAGAAGAGAGCATTGAATCTTGATAATTTCATCTAAGGTTTCAGATCCTATAGAAAATATAAGATTTAGAGTTTTTACTTTCTCTAGTTCCTTTTTTAGACTTACTATTTCACATTCTACTTTCGCAGGCCAAGGTCTCACTCGAAGTAGTATGGGAGGGTGTTGGAACTAGGTTTCCGCACCCTGGGAGAGAGTAGGTAATTAAGGAAAATCTGCGTTGCAACTATTAGGTTCACACAGAATGCCTCTATTCACAAGCTCTTTAACAATATAATCAACATGTAATCACAACAAAGCTACTATCATTAACAGATCTAATCAATACATTCGCATCCACGTGTGCATCAGTAATTACCATCACAGAACATTATAATCGTAGCTAACAGATGCATTCGCAACTTAAATATATACCACAGATACACTTCAGTAATAAACACGATCAATCCAGATACCATAAAGATACTTCAAATATATTATGCATTCATTAGTATCCAAAACTCAGTTACAACCCAAAACACAGTCCACGCACACAGACAGTGGGATCCACACACAGCAGGAATGAGGATCTCCATGCACACAGCCAATAGGAGTCCTTACCCTAAAAAACCCAAAATAGATCTCAAAAATTTGCATGTGGCATCAATATTAATTCATGCCTACCTCTAGACTCAAACTATCCAACAATTTTTATCAACATAGCCTACACTATCCTGTGGTCTGCAACCCATGATTTGTGGACTCTAGGTCTACCCTTTGACCCATTACAATACGTTTGGGGCTTTGACCCGCCCCAAAACCCCTGCGTTAGACTAATTACTAAAAAAATATACAAAAATTGCAGCTTAGGGAGCCCAGTTCCAACATGCCCCCAACATAATCTTGTGACTTGTCCTGAGTCACAACGGCCGTGGGGTTTGCATCTTCACCTGAAGCTGCTTGATTCCATCAACCTACGGGGGCAACACTCCTTCGCTCTACGCGGCATCATTCTGTGTAATGTCCACCAACTTTTGTGAAGTTGGGCCTTCAGTAGCAGTAGTGACACTTTCCAGGGTCTGATTTAGGAGCTTGACTGCAACATCCACTTCCTGAGATAGCTTAAGGGCTTTGTTGGCCCATGGCTTGAGGTGATCACTGAGAACCTTCTTTTTGTGGCAGAGCTCCTCCATGTCATCTCTGAGCCCATGACTGGCTCGCAGACGTGCCAGGCATTGAGCAGGGACTAGAGTAGGCATAGTTGCTTCCAGCTGCTCGAATTCTTCTTCCTTCTGGCGCAACTCTTGAGTGAATTCACGCAGGAGAGGGTTGTGCTACACCTTAGACCATAGTTGCATAGCTGTCTTGAGAAATTTTGTGCCTTAAGAGATATGATAGGTAATGACATTCGTGGCTTTTATGACTAGCGCGGCTCGTTGGGCTCGTACCTCAGGTGGGGTTTCTAGCTGCAATTTGGCCTGCAACGCAGCAATATGCTACTCCATTTCTATCTTGACAGCCTGAATCTCGGTCCTAGAAGCCTTTAGGGCTACAACAAGCCCCTCAATCTTGGCCTGGGGTGTAGTAGAAGCTGGGATATCTTCAGTCACGTCTGCGCAAACCCTGCTAATCATGTGTTCGAACTCGGTCTGATGTGTAGCAGCTAGAGTGCATGTGGCCTGGGCCTGGGACACTTCAGTGGTTTTTTCCACAATCATCTGCTCAACTGTAATAAGATTTTGATTCACTCGACCATCTCTTTACTAGATATCCTTGAAGAGGGATGCGTGGAGGACCTGCGGCAGTTCGTGCGGAAGCCGAGCCAAATCCAATTGTACTTCTGCATAGGCTTGGACTTGCGCACATATGGCAGGTGGGCTCAAGATGAATGCTACGCCTGGCAAGGGGCAGAGGCAGCTTTCAGTTGTGATGATCAGTTCACTGCTAGTAGCTGGGGGTGGCCTTGTCTGAATCATGCTTGTCTGCAAGGTATCGGCTTTGAGCTACAGAGCTTGGAGCTCAGACTGGAGTGCAGTGACCACAATATTTTGTTGCTCTTCCAATGCAAGCCATCTCTTCTCTGAAGCGAGTGTGACTACATCTGCGATCTGCTCCAGATATTCCTCCGTCAAAGTTACTTTAGTTTCCCTTTCGTGCCTTGTAGCCCTACATTTCTTTCGCTAGCCTTTGAGAGGGTTAGCAATCCGCTTTGTACCACGTGGGGAATCAACACCCTACTCATCTAGACCCTCTGTGTCCATGTCCTGCTGCAAATCCTAATGTGATTCCGACTCCACTCCCTTCTCGGCGTCCTTGCCACTTCCTTCTGGATTTTTGGTGGTATCAGGCGGGTTGGCTTTCGGGGCAGTGCTTATACCTACAATGTCAGTTGTACCTGGTTTGAATCCCAGTCTCCAGTTTGGTGGCCAAGTGGAAATGAGTCGGTAAATCTCCTCATCAGCGACCATATATGGCAATGATAGCCACGCTGGATCCTTACGACCCCGGATTTTCACATTGTGCATTGTGACCTGGAATGTTGTGATGCTCTTGTACTTTCATAGATTTTCGGTGGCAAGCGTGGCTAGGAGTGGATTTCTATCGCGAGCCCGCTCTAAAATAGGACCCAGAACACTTGATTATCCTCAATGCGCTACGCATCCATGGAATCCCACAAATTTGTGTATCGCGCCCCCTTGCACATATCTAGCTCGAGCTCAGGGAGGAACGAGTCTTCAGGGGATTCCCATGATACCAATGTGATGAGGAGAAGTAGCGAGGAGTAGCAGAATGCCCTTCCATGATCCTGGGTCTCACACACATTCTCCAGAAATTTGTTTCATAGGAACTAGAACCAGTTGTAGCAGACCTCTTTTTCACAGCGGCTAGCCAACTGAATTACATATGCAGGGACAGTTGTAACTTGGCATTTGTGCATCATTTTACATGCCAAAAACAAGTTACCCATGCACGCATCGAGGTCACTGATGGTGCTGATCATGAACCCCCTATTATTCCCCTCAACATGGTAGTCCTTGTGCACCTTGTTGGCGATCTGTTGCTCATACTTCTTGCCAACGCGCTCCATGGGATTCGGCCCCTTCATGGGGAGAGCAGTAATACGGTGACCATTTTTTTGCTTGAGGGGTCCTAACCCAGGTTTGGAGGTTAAGGTTTTCCGACAAACCCCTATACTATTGGCCCTTTCGGCAATGACCTACTTTCGCAGGCCAAGGTCTCACCCGAAGTAGTATGGGAGGGTGATGGAACCAAGTTTTCGCACCCTGGGAGAGAGTAGGTAATTAAGGCAAATATATGTTGCAAATATCAGGTTCGCACATAATGAGTCTATTCATAAGCTCTTTAATAGTATAATCATCATGTAATCACAACAAAGCTACTATCATTAACATATCTAATCAATACATTCGCATCCACGTGTGCATCAGCAATTACCATCATAGAACATCATAATAGCAGCTAACAGATGCATTCCCATCTTAAATAAATATCATAGATACACTTCAATTATAAACACGATCAATCTAGATACCATAAATATACTTCAAACATATTCCTCATTCATTAGTATCCAAAACCCTGTTACAACCCAAAACATAGCTCGCGCACACAACCAGCAGGGTCCACCCATAGCTGGACTAGGGATCTTCGTGAACACAGCCAGTAGGAGTCCTTACCCTAAACAACCCAAAACAGATCTCAAAAAATTGCACGTAGCATCAATCTTAATTCATGCCTACCCCTAGACTCAAACTATCACTCTATTTATATCAACATAGTCTACGTTATCCTGTGGTCCGCAACCCGTGGTTTGCGGACTCTAGGTCTACCCTTTGACCCATTACAATATTTTTGGGGCTTTGACCCACCCCAAAACCCCTACATTATATTAATTACTACAAAATATCCAAAATCGCAGCTTAGGGAGCCCCGTTCCAACATTACTTTATTTTTAAACCTCCTCTATTTTTTTTTAATGATCTATTTTAGAACACAGTTAGTTTAGTATTTAAACCCCTCTCATGCATTTAGAGAAAGGTCCAAAAAACTATCAAAAATATTTGCAAATAGTGCACTATTGTAAGTTTGTGAATACTTTGATGAATTAATGGAATGCAGTCTATTATCTTTTGACAATTAAAGTTGTTTAACTGATGTTGCACTACTATACTCTTTAAATTTCTTGAAAGTGAAGAGGATCAGATCAATTATTGTTAGTTTACATGAGTAGAAATTCATACATATGGTACTTCTATTCACTTGTATTAAGTCTTACTTTCTAGATTGACATTCCTCTTTTTATTGTATTATATATTTGAAACATTATTATAGATGAATGTTACACGCACTTATGTTCTAATATTTGTCTGTGATTTCTTATCCAATATATAATCACACATATGAATGCGATATATTTTTCATAATTATTCTAACCAAACTATTTTGTTAGAAGAATCATCTTACATAATTTTCATCTCTTTCAACTGTTAAATAATCTACATTACTAATAGTTGAAGGATATCTCTTTAGATTGCATAAAGGAAGAAACACCCATGGTATATAGTAGAATAGATAGTTTAGATATATGCATGTGATAGATTAGAATCATTTTCCATTGCATGTTGTATAATCAAAACACACCCCAAAATCATCCTTATTGGGAAATTGGTCCCACTATCCCCAGTCGGAGCCACCACACCAAACAGAAAAGGAGTTGCTTTAAGGTCCGGACCGGGTGGTTTTCCCCCATGCTGTGGTAGCGAAATTCTAAGGCCTCAACATTCTGGTGCTAAAAGGAGAGCCTTGTGAGTGGAAAAAATCTCTGATCAATACAAAGGTCAATCTAAGAGTCTCTCTACCTCTATATCCCCATCAATTTCCAGAAAATTATCTAGATCCTCATTTTTAAAATCTAAAGTTGGTCATCCTTCTCCTAAGTCTCCTAGTGATACTCAACCCATAATATCTCTTGATTCTCATCAAATTTCCCCAGAAGTTCAGTATTTGATAGAAAAGTTAGAGAGAGTATCCATTTATGCTAAAAAGCCTAAATCTTCTCAAATATAGGATATCAATATTTCTTCTTCTTTACAACCTCGAAGAACCTCGAAGAATATTAACTCGATCAAAAAGTCAAAAGAGAGGAATTCTTCCTTTTGAATTTCTCACTGATAATACTCGAAAGAGAATAAAGAGGACTCAATCAGAGTCAATCACCAGCGATATTTTATCCCATTCACCATCATTACCTCGGCTCACTTCCACAACTTCCATTCCAACAATCAGTGTTACTTTAACTAGTTCCAGTACTCAAACTACTATCCCTGAAACTAGTCCTAGCACTCAATGTGCCTCTTCTTCAACTCAAACTCAATCCATCACATCCACCCAACGTCCAATGGCAGACCAAGTACCTCCACCAAATGTATGTCCATGGAGCAATCCAGGGACTGTAAGTATGCCCGCTCGTCTTCATGCTCTTCCAAAATATCCTAAAAGATGGTTACCTAAATTTAATCCTGATGATGGTCTTCCAGCAGAAGAACACATTCATAATTTTATGTTAGCCATCAATTTAAAAGAAGTAGTTGAAGAGGATTGTGTTGTAATATTATTTCTATATACTCTAACAGGATTTGCAAGATCCTGGTGTTTTTCACTGCCTATCTACTCTATAACTAGCTGGAATATGTTTGAAGAACAATTTCTAGCTAAGTTTGGGGATGACAGAACCACTGCTATGCTCATCAATGATTTATCAAATCTAAAAGCTAAATCAGGTCAGAAGATAAAAGATTTTAATTCAAGATTTAATAAATTACTCAATAAAATTCCTGCTACATCAGTTCCTGGTGCAGAAGTTCAAATTGAGTGGTATATTTCATCTCTTCCATCCAATATAGCTATTTTTGCTGATATAGAAAAATTGTCGACACTTGCAGAAAACATGAAGGAATCTCTATATGTAGAGAAACGTATAACCACTCTAGAGAAAAATAATTCTCAAGAAGATCGAAAATCAAAGAAGGTATATTTCAAATATGATTCTAAAAAGAAGCTACCAAAATACCCTTTTGATGTGGAAGGTCTTCAAAATGTTTTGAAGACTATGACAAACGAGATGGCAGATATCAAGAAACAAGTCGCTGAAAATTCTAGCTCAAAAAAGACTTTCAAAAACTTCAAGAAAGGTCAGTCCTCTAATAATCAACCTCCAAATATCATATCTAATGCTGAATCTGATCAAGATATAGAGGAAGAGAAAACAGGGGAAGAAGAAGATGATGAAGAAGAAGAAGTTGAACTAAATGGAATGTGGGATTTCATCCTACCAAATGAAGAACCATGTGAATCTTTACCTGTGAGTACAAGGAGCAAAAATACTACTGAAGCAATGCAGCCAAATCAACAACAAAAGATTTCAACACCTACTAAGGATAAAACAATAAGCAAAAATTATACTTCAAAGGCTACACAAAAAAATCTCGTTACTTCAGATACTCCACCTGCATATAAGACAATGATAGTCTCAAACACAATTGAGTATAATGTAGTTGAAGATACGAAGAAAACCAGCGCCAACATTTCAGTTCATGATCTTACTAAATTAAAGCAGCAACATAAAATCTTACTTAGAGACTTAAATGTGGTTCCTGCTTCAGCCTTACCTGCTCCAGTAATAGTACAAGATGCTAATGAAATAGGTAAGACACATTCTCCTTCAAGTAAAATAGATGCTACAAACTTGATTATGATAGTTGATTGATCCATCTCTCATACTCCTCCATTTCTCTTAATCTATGAGATATATAATAAAAACATTCATAATTGTTTAATAGACTCAGGGGCTTCCTCTAATATAATGCCAAAATCAGTCTATGCTAAGTTGAACATAACTCCTTAGAGTTCCCCTATTCATATGGTACAAATTGATAGAACTAAAGTACAGGTTGTAGGAGAAATAAATTTTGTTTCCATCAAATTGTCATCAAACCCCAAGGTTTCTCAAATAATTGATATATTGGTGACTGATATTTCTGAGTTTTACAGCTTAGTTTTAAGCTAAGACTGGTCCGAAAAACCTCATGGATATTTTTCAACAGAATGGTCGCATATGTGGCTACCATATAATGTAAAGCCAAATCAAATTCGGGTAAACCGTGAAAAGTTCATGAAACATACAGTCACTGATCTTGAAGAAGTAAATGAGCCAGTAGCATTCAATAATAACATTATTGGAAACTACTCAACATAGTCATTTTTGGGAAGTTTCAATGTTCAACCGTCACCTTTCTTTGATAATGCAGTTGTTTCCCAAATTGAGAATTTTTCCTAGACAGATAGTTCCAAGTTTAAAAATTTTGTAGATAAAGAAATAGTTAATTATTTATTTTGGACTCTTTATTTTGATGGTTCTAAATCTGAAGATGGTGCAGGTGCTAGCTGTATTTTAATAAGCCCATAAGGATAAAACCCATGTTAGCCTACAGACTAGAATTCAATTATACAAACAATATAGCTGAATACGAAGCATTAGTCCAAGGTTTGTAAAAAGCCATTGATCTTAATATCAAATATTTGAAAGTCCTAGGAGATTTAGAAATCAATGTTAGACACGTAAGAAATACCATTCATTGTAATTATGGACATTTAAATCATTAGAAATCATTAGTCCAATAATTAACCGTTAATTTCTTATCCTTTAATATTTCTTTCGTGCCTAGAATGTAGAATGCTAGTGCAGATCTACCGGATAATGTAGCATCAAAGTTAATTCCATCTCAAGAGTCTAGTCCCGATAGATTTTCCATTGAATTAATTTGACCATATGTTCCTGATAATATTACCAATTGGAGAGTATTCAATAATGATTTAGATATCATAGATTTCTTAACATCTGAAGGATCTTATGATAGTCAAATTTTGGATGAAAATGAACATGACATTCAGATTAAGGAAGAACAAGACAAAAATCCTATTCCTAATTATTTTGTCAAGTTAGAAGACCTATATGATCTAAAATATAGGTTTAAAAGAGTTACTAACTCAAAAACTCAAATCTCTACCTTAAGATTTGAGTTAGTAAATCTAGGAACTGACGAAAAGCCTCAAAATGTCAATCTAGGTCTTGGTCTATCTTCTGAAGAAATATTAGCATTTATTAAATTGTTTAGAATGTAAAAAAGTGTCTTTTCTTTGGATTATACTGATCTTAAAACATATGATAATTTTGTGATTCAACACACAATTCCTATGATTTTAGATGAGAAACCTATCCAAAACAAATTGAGGAAGATTCACCCAAATCTTGAAAATCAAATCAAAACAGAGTTGAATAAACTTCTCAAGGAAAAAATCACATTTCCAATCAGGCATTCTAAATGGGTATCAAATTTGGTACCTGTTAGGAAGAAAAATGGCAATATTAGAATTTGTATTGATTTTAGGAATTTAAACAAAGCATGTCAAAAGGACAACTTTCCATTACCAACCATGGAACAAGTACTACAGATAGTAGCTAGTTCTGAACTTATGTCCTTTCTCGATGGATTCTCAGGATATAACCAAATTATCATACATCCATATGACAGACTAGAAACTACGTTCAGGACAAAGTGGGGAGCTTACACCTATCAAAAGATGTCATTTGGATTAATTAATGTAGGTGCCACTTTTCAGAGAGGTATGGACACATCTTTTAGGGGGCTCATAAATAAATCACTAGTTATTTATTTAGATTTCATTACAATCTTTTCTAAACAAGTAACCAATCATGTGAATGACCTAAAGCAAGTCTTCCAGCGATGTCAAAGTTATGGCATCTCGTTAAACCCAAAGAAATCATTTTTTGCATTAGATGAAGGAAAACTTTTAGGATTCATTATGTCAAAAAGAGGTATCTATATTGATCCTGAAAGAATTGAATAGATTAAAAGAATTCCTTTCCCTCATAACAAGAAATCTATGTAGTCATTTCTTGGGAAAATTAATTTTGTTAAAAGGTTTGTCCCTAACTTTTCACAAATAGTTTGACCATTACAAAACATGATTAATAAAAATTCAGTCTTTAAATGGGGACATAATGAAAGAGAAGCATTTGATTGATTAAACAATCCATTGTCAATGCTCCATTCCTAACTACCCCCCATTTTCTTAATCCTTTTAATTTATATACTTTTTCATCAAATACATCATACGATGTTGTTTTAACACAACTTAATGACCAAAAAATTGAAGCACCAATATCATTTTTCAGTTCCAATTTGCAAGGTGCATAACTAAATTATTCATCTGTCGAAAAGCGAGAATTTGCTGTCTTTAAGGCTATAAAGCATTTCAGGCCATTTCTCCTAAAAACTCACACCAAAATCATAGTTCCTTCTCTGCAATGAGAAAACTATTAATGTAAAGAGAATTAGGAGAGGAAATGGCTAACTGGGTTATCGCTTTACAAGAATATGATGTAGAAATTAGACCTTCTAAAATTGTTATAGGTCAAGGTTTTTGCAGAATGCGTATAGGAGCATCCCATCTATCATCAGAATAAGATTCAGGCAACAATGTGAAAATACGTAGGTAAGCCTCAACGATGCACAATCTCAATATGTTGATTTCATATTCTATTTGAAAAATGGATATGCTCCGACCCAACTTAGCTACAAAACGAAACGAGATTTGATATTAAAGGCCAAGCAATATGAATTAATCAATGATGATTATTTAGAAGAAATTTTGATTTTGTACAACTAAGATGCTTATAAAAATCTGAAGCAGATAAACTCTTGCAAGAACTCCATGATGGACCAACTGGAGGAAATTTTGGAGGAAATTTGATAGTACACAAAATCTTGCATGTAGGTTACTATTGGCCTACAATTTTCAAAGATGCTCATGAATATGCAAGAAAATGCAAAGTGTGTCAAGGTGCATCTAGAAGACAAAGGAAGCTAGCCTTCCCATTACAACCAATTAGTATCGAACAACCATTTGAACAATGGGAATTAGATATAATTAGTGATATCATTCCTAACTCTTCTAAACTGCATAGATATATCCTCACAGCTACAAATTACTTTACTAAATGGGTGGAAGATGTTACACCATTTTTTGGTCATCTAACCTACTATCATTAGATGGACCCAAGTACACCATGTAAGACCAATTTTACCCTAAGTAAAATTGCCTTCACTATGTTAAATAACTTAATAAACCACATTTATTAGGTTGTTTAGGGTCTAAATAGGAAACCCCAAAAGGAAATATTAAACAAACCTATATTTGTTTGATTTTCCTCATGGAATAATTAATTAAACCATAATTTAATTATTATTCCCAGTCATGCTTAACCCAAAAACAAAAAAATTAATTAGATAAACCTTTATTTATCTTATTATTTTCTAGGAATAATTATTTAAATCTTATTTAGATAATATTCGTTGTTAAATATGACCAAATCACCCACAAATAATTAAATAAATCATTATTTATTTGATTATCTTCCAACCACTTCCTTAAAAAGATAAATAAATCATTTATTTATTTATTTTTGACTAATCAAGGGATTTGACCCAAGTCAAATACCTTTTTCCTCCAACAAATATAATAAAATATTCCATAAAAGGTGGATCTAGATTTGGTTAATGTTATTTTAATCATGCACCAAGATCTAGAATGACCCAATATTTTGTTATAAATAGGAGGGTTCTTCCCATCATTCTTCACCTTTTGTTGCCTATTAGATCACTCTGGATCTATACACTTGGTCCCATTTTTCCATCATTTGCTGTGTGAGCTCCCATTAAGCTCTATTCTTTGCATTGGGTTTTCTACACCACAAGAGAGAGAAATCTTAGATCTGAAGTGCTGAGGACTTCCAAGAACCCATCCCACTGAGGAGAATTGGATACACCTTCTTGTTTTCCTCCCAGGTGCCCAATTAATATAAAAATTCTTTCAAAAATTGTTCTTGTCTTGTCTATTGGTATATGGAGTAAACCCTTGTTTTTACTGCTTAATGTCTTTCCATGCATAGATCTTGTTTTTTGTAGCTCTTTTCTTATTCAACTAACCGCAGATCTGAAGATGTTGGCAGCCACTTTTGGTTGTTAGGGCTATTAGTTATGCGTAGCTAAAGTGGTCCTTTTTCGTACACTTCGACAAAGGATTCATACTAACAGAAGCAATTGCAATAAAGGTAGCCAACTTTGAGAATATCATTGATTTCATCGACCAATATATCATAGCTAGGTTTGGTTTACCTGTTGCTTTAATGTTTTATAACACATCTTACTTATCGGGAACTGCTATGATGGAATTTACAATCAAAAGAGGTTTTAAACTTAAGTATTTTTCAAATTATTACCTGTAAGGAAATGGTTTTGCAGAGTCCGCGAATAAAAACTTGATTAGAATAATTAAAATAACTATTGATCAAAACCAATGAAATTGGCATAAGTCATTGATCTTTGCTCTTTGGGAAGACCAAATAACTCAGAAAAATTCTATTGGCACTTCTCCATTCAATCTTGTTTATGGAAAAGAAGTTGTTCTTCCTACCAATGTAGTTATTCCCTCTCTTTCCTTAGTACACATTATTGATGAATCTCGTTCTTCTTCTTTAAACTTAGACAATGTCAAATTCTTAAGTTAGAAGAAGAAATAGAAAAAGCCAAGCATACTCATGCACATCATCAACAGACAGTAAAAGCCTCATTTGATTCAACTTCTGTTACTCAAAAAAAAAATCAAACTGGTGATCTGGTATTGAAATGGGACAAAGCACATGAGGAAAAAGGTAAACACATGAAGTTTCAAAAAATTTGGCTATGTCCATTTCAAATAATTCAAGAAATAGGCCCATCAACATTCTTATTGCAAGATCTATCAGGCAAAAGAGATTATTTGCCTATTAATGGGCATATTTTGAAAAAATACTTTTCATAAGAGGTAACCCCTTCTATTCCCTGTATACTAGTGTCTTTTTCTTTCCCTTAGGAAAATAAAACTTGCTTAGTATAAATTTTTGGATTTTAAAATAAATATCTCAGATGATCCTTTTTTATTTATCACTTATAGAAATAATAAGTGTTAAGGAAATAATCGAAATATTTGAAAGACAAATAGATTTTTTTTTTTTTAAAGATGAAATTTCACTGAAGTTATTTATTCTCTGATGAACTCTATTCCTTATATAGCATGCTTATTCTGTTATCAATCAAGAAAAGGATCCTTAACATAGTAAAGACTCTTTTACAGAAAATCAATCTAAAACTCAACATTATCATCCAGAATCCTCAAAAGGACCAATGATTCACCCCATCCAGGAAAACTTATCAATTTTTGAAAGAAATTCAAAAAAGATTGTGGTAGAAAAGCTTAAAAGATAATAAGTCTCATCACGAGCTTGTTTACCATGTTCATAGGGAAATAGTTGAACTGACATTACCAATACTGCCTACCAAAACAAGGTAATGACTTGAGATTATATCAAGAGAACAAGGGGTCTCATCAAGAGCCAGCTTGATCAATTTAATTACAACTAGTGAATGTCATTGTCATTATTTGGTTACCAAGCCAAGACAATGGCTTTTAAGTAAATAAAAATTTGATACAAAAAGAAAAAGTTTCAAAACAAATCAATTGTATAAAGTTAAAATTTATTTTTGGAAATTTTAAGAAACACTGGATGGGACAATGAATTGTTGCTAGGTAAAAGGTAACCCCGCCAAGGGCTTAAATTGCCTATTGGATCAGAGGCTCTACGTGTGATAAAAGAGTAAATATTTATAAAGCTGATTTGTAAGAGCCACCTGCTTTATATTTTTGAACTAAGTAAAGATTGATATAGATTCTCATACTTCTATCTTTAAAAGAGGGATTCTTATGAATTGTAATTTAGAGAAATTTCATTGCTTAGTGAGATATTTTTTGTTTGAAATTCATTCCTGCAACTATTTTTATTTCAAAAAAGTTTCAGAATTTTTAAAAAGTTAGTCAGATATAGCTGGTTCTCCCAAGTGAATCTCCAATTATTGTGCTATACAACACCCCCGATTTAGTAAAACTAATTAGGTACACTTTAGAAATAATTAGGAAATTCATTTAATTTATTTTTAGCTTAAGTCAAAAAACTTTAGGAAATAAAGTTTATTTTGACTTATGCACTTTTACTCCTTAGTGCGCATCACAATTTTCATAGCTTATAAACTTAAATGACTTAAAATCCTCTAAGTCATGCGAGCTGCGATATGCGTTATGCTCTTTCCAAAGTCATATCAAAAACTTATTGCAAATACCCTAATCACCGTTATAAACCAAAATCGCATCACGCCTCATTTAAACAATCAAACTTATATTCAATTCGGTGAAAGTTGCAATTACACGGACCTGACAGGCCAATAAAGTAATGAACATAAAGCTCCAAGGTCTGATAGAGCGCAGCGGAATGATTTCTTGAAATCACACTTCGCATTTCGCAGGATATAAATAAAATAAAATTCATTTACCGCATAAAATTTGCGATATGCGATTTGCGCAGATCACATTTTGTAGAATTTGTGGGTAACGTCATAAATGGAAATAGTTATAAGTTGCGATATGCGATGTGAAATGACTCATGTCAAGTCAAACCGAAATACAAGATCTAACTCTTTAAATTGATCTATAGACATTTCATGTGAAGGTGTAAGAGTTTTGATTTAAAAAATATCATTGGTGATTAATAACATTTAATAGAAGTAAGGTTTTGATAGATTCATATCTACTTCGAGCATGTGTTGAAGTGATTAAATACCGAATTTCTTTCAATTTTTTTTTCCTCCCCATTCTCTATATTTTTAATGTTTACTCTGTTCGCTTGAAATCAGGAGACCACTTAACGGAGTGAGGCAAATTGAAATGAACAAGAAAGGCAAAGAAATTGACAAAGCATCATCTACCGAAGACTCAGATATGTCTCCCCTATTCTCAGACACCACCTACAACAAGAATTGTGGAAGTTCTTCATGGGAGGAAATTTATAAGCTTTTCAAGGATGAAAAGCCAGGGGTAGTAACCAAAGTCCCTAAAACAGGCACGTCAGTTACTTCAGACGCGACTTATTTTGACGTTGCATGTTCATTCATCCATAAGGTACCAGCAAGGCCAAATATTATTCCCTATACATACATGGTTAAGTGGGTAATCGACCACTTAAGCATAGAAGACATAACATTCAAAGATTCAAAAGGAGAGAATATTGGGTCATTCAGGGCAAAAGACTTACAGGCAATGTACCATCTACCCTCCCCGTAGCAAAAATATGACAAAGCTTTTGTCCAAAGCTTTAGAACAAAAAATCCAGATCTAATGAAATTCATAAAGGAATGGAAATAAGACTAAAGAAAAATTAAGCGAGATAAACTCGGTATGTACCCAATTGCCCAAATTCCTTCCCCTTACTATTATTATTCTAGTATGTTGTCTAGATTATATGCAAAAATTGATACCACTAGTTTTTCTGTAGATTGGGTCCCATCAATTGACGCAATTGTCAATTCTTTAATTCTGAATTGGGAAAATATCCTATCTAATAATTTAGCTAAACACATCATGGAGTATAGGAATAAAAGAAGTGTTTCATCTATATAAATAACCCCCCTTTTATATGAGTGCCTATGTCATGGACGCAATTTGATTTTCTTCTAGTTTTACTACCATGGGATGGAAATGAACGACCCAAGAACCTACTCCAATCCACATTTACCACAGAGCCCTTTTGGATTCAGACTTCCATTTGCATTTTTACAAAATTTTCCATAGAGTCATGTTTCCTATGCACCAGATGATATTCAATGAGAAAGCCCCTAGGGTTTCCAAAGAGGCTAGTACATACATTCCTTTTGTTACTATATGGTTTGCAGAGGAAAGTCTCACATATATCAGAGTATTTGGAATTTATGCTTCTCCTCATGTCCTACCATATTATGTTCCTGATAAGTTACTTGCAAGAGAGATAGCCTACCATCTTGTTGTAAATGGTATTTCTAAACATCTTAAATATGCTAAGAAGGTCGTTTGGCCTAATTTCCCTTTACAGTGCAGTACTTTTGCACTTTTTGATATTGGTCATGCCTACAAGGAAGTTTCGAAGGTTAATCTATTAAATTTGGCTGTAATTCCAAAACGGCCATATGATCTGAATGATGTAATTAAAAACTAAATCACATAGCTCAAAATGAAGCCTTTTGTGAAAGAGATAGATATATTCGATGATTTATTTCAAGGCATTGAAAGGCTTTCAAATAAACTTAATTTTTCATCCAATAAATCATTTAAGATGACTTGGAAGCCTTCCAAGCATATAGAAGTAAGAGATTGGAAAAGTTTCCTCTAGATTTGTTAACTATTGAAGATGTCATCAAACTAACTCCAAGTATTAGCTTGGATAATGAAATTAAGGACATTTCTAAGGATAATTCAGAACAATTAGGGCATCAATCTTAGAATTTGGATCATTCTGAAAATGAATCCGAAAACAGAAAGGAAAACCCAGAAAAGATAATTGATCAAGTAATCCAAGAGATTGAGATGCAGGAGAAAACAGGAAGCAATGGAACATAGTCAACTTCTCAAGAAGTTCAGCATAGTCAAGATACACTGGATCAGTCAGAAAATTCCCAACCAAAGAATTTGAATAGGGAATGGGATGAGTTTTCGAAAGCAATAAAAACTCCTAAAAAAAATCCCAATATTTATCAAGCTGCTAGTTTTCAGACACCTGAACATTTCCAGAAGTTAGTGGAAGCTATTACACCACTACAACAAGTTCCAGAAACTCGTGATCGAGAGATCATTCTGGCTTATCCCACAGAACAAATAGTGTTACAAGTTGATGAAATTCCTTCGCTGGATATCTTCTACAGTCCTAGTCATAAGGTTGTAGTCAAGAGAGGAAAAAGGAGAAGATTTGATGATATAGTCACAAACCTTGCAGATGAATATGTTGATGTTTTATGGAAGGATCCTCTAGCTGATCCTACTGAACATTTAACCAAACTATCACAATTTTCATGTGCATATGTTACTGCCACTATTAATAAAGCTACTGAGGTTAAAATGTTACTAAAGCAGAAAGAAGATAGAATACAAGAATTGGAGAGACTGTTGAATCAAGAAAAATATAACTCCAGCGAGAAAATGAAATTGAATATGTCCTAATTTAAAAAGGATTTTGAAAGTATTAATTTGTAACATCGAGTACAACTCACCAACAAGAAAGAAAAACTAGAAGCAGCAATGACTAGATTACAAATCTAGCCACAGTTAGAGCAATTCATAAATGAAGCATTGGATGTAAATGCTAAGTTAAAGCAACAAAAAGAAGTATTTTTCCAACAAGCTTCAATTACTGGCTCTTATTGTGACTCAAATGAAATATTGATCCAGCAAGTAGCTATCTAGAAACTTGAATGTGATAAGATCGAGAATAAAATCAATGAACACATTCAATGGCAAGCATCAGACTCAAGCAAGGAAGCTAATCTACCCTAGGTAGATAAGTTCCATGAGGAAATCTTATTCAAAGATTGGGAAACACAGATAAATCAGACAGAGAAAGCAACAACGAAAGCATTCAAGTTGGCAAAGGAAATTACTAAATCTATGTGTGAACAACTTGTGAAAGTAGAACTTATCAAATAGTGCACATCTGAAGTGATCTCAGAAGTCAAATAGCTGGAAACATAGTGGAAACAAAAGGCAGAAACACAGGATGAAAAAATTTCAAAAGTAAATAAGTTTGATCAAGAAAATTATTGGAATTTTTTTATCAAACCTTATCATCAGTACCAGACCCTGCAGTCTTTAATAGATTCGACAAGAAGATCGTAGCCAGCATTTTCAAATGTGATATTCAAAGGACAGGTCAGATCACAGATTTCGCAGCTAGCTCAGCTCAAGCACATGCTAGATATTTGTCAACTTTGGCATCAAATCCAAAAGAAAGATCGAAATTCATAAATCATATTGTTACTTTATTTTCCTAGATTGTAGTTAAAGTTAGTCTTACGAGGATGGTTGTTTGAAACCTCCTCTATTTTTTTGTAATAATCTATTTTAGAACATAGTTAGTTTAGTATTTAAACCCCTCTCATGCGTTTAGAGAAGGGTCCAGAAATTTGTCAAAAACATTTGCAAAGAATGCACTATTGTACGTTTGTGAATGCTTTGATGAATTAATGGAATGCACTCTGTTATCTTTTGAAAATTAAAGTTGTTTAATTGATGATGCACTATTGTACTCTTTAAATTGGTTGAAAGTGAAGAGGAGCAAATTAATTACTGTCAGTTTACATGAGTAGAATTTTGTAAATATGGTACTTCTATTCACTTGTATTAACACTTACTTTCTAGATTGACAGTCATATTTTTATTGCATTATATATTTGAAATGTTATTATATATGAATGTTACATGCACTTCTGTTCTAATATGTGTCTTTGATTTCTTATCCAATATATAATCACACATATGAATGTGATATATTTTTCATAATTCTTCTAATCAAACTATTTTGTTAGAAGAATCATCTTACATAATTTTCATCTATTTCAACTTTTAAATAATCTACATTACTAATAGTTGAAGGATATCTCTTTATATCGCATAAAGGAAGAAACACCCCAGGTATATAGTAGAATATATAGTTTCGATAGATGCATGTGATAGATTAGAATCATTTTCCATTGTATTTTGTATAATCAAAACACACCCCGAACTCATCCTTATTGAGAAACTAGTCCCATTATCCCCAGTCAGAGCCACCACACCAAACAGAAAAGGAGTTGCTTGAAGGTTTGGACCGAGTGGTTCCCCATGTTGTGGAAGTGGAATTCTGAGGCCTCAACATAATAGTAATGAAAAAATTGGTAAGTTTGAACCTAGAGCAGATGAAGGAATAATTCTTGATTACTCTTCTAGAATTAAAGCATACAAATGATACAATAAGAGACTTCGGAAGATTGTTGAATGTATTGATGTTGTGATTGATGAAACACTCACAACTCCTAAAAGGGAAATAACAACAAACGAGGATGATGATGATGAATTATTTCCCTCATAAAATCACAATGATATAGAAGAATAACCTAATGAAGCATCAAAAGAAGATACATCAGAAAGGGAAAAGGCTCCATCTAGGTATGTTCAAACAAATCATCCAAAATCTAAAATTTTGGGAGAAAAGGAATCAAGGGTACAAACAAGAAGAACACTCGTGGGATATACTAGTTATCTAGCACTATCATCCACCATTGAACCACAAAATTTAAATCAATCTAATAAAGATGAATGTTGGATTAAGGCCATGAATGAAGAACTGGATCAACTTGAAAAGAATGATACTTGGGAATTGGTTGCAAGGCCTCACGATAAAAATGTTATTGGAACAAAGTGGATATTCAAAAATAAGTTAAATGAAAATGGATATGTAATTAGAAACAAAGTGGATATTCAAAAATAAGTTAAATGAAAATGGAGATGTAATTAGAAACAAAGCTAAACTTGTTTGTAAAGGTTATGCTCAACAAGAAGGTATAGACTTTGAAGAAACATTTGCAACAGTAGCCAGACTTGAAGCCATAAGAATGTTTCTTTCATTTTCAAGTTTTCAACATTTGAAGGTTTATCAAATGGATGTAAAATCTTCCTTCCTTAATGGATATTTGGAAGAAGAATTTTATATAGAACAACTAGAAGGATTAATTCTGGGAAATGATGAAAAACTTGTTTGCAAACTCAAAAAGGCTCTGTATGGACTAAAAGAAGCTCCACGATCATGGTGCTATCGTCTTCAAAAATATCTTCAACAACAAGGTTTCACAAACAGATTTGCAAACAGTAACTTATACACAAAATTTGAGGATGACAAAGTGTTAATTATTATTGTTTATGTTGATGACATAATTTTTGGGAGTAATGAAGAATCCATGAGTCAGAAATTTTCTATGTTATACAACAGGATTTTTAAATGTATCTACTTGGGGACTAACATATTTTCTTGGTTTACAAGTGAAAGAAGAAAAAAATGCAATATTTCTCTCACAATCAAAATATCTCAAACAGATTATAAAGAAGTATGGGATGAAAAACTGCAAACTTGTGTGCACTCCAATGGTGACCAGATGTAACCTCAATTCTCATGATGGTTCTCCCATGGTAAACCAACCAAAGTATAGATCTATTATTGGAAGTCTGCTTTATATAACAGGGACTAGACTAGATATCATGCATGTAGTTGGGATTGTTGGACGATTCCAAGCCAATCCAAAGGAGTCACATCTTCAGGTAGTAAAAAGAATATTCAAATATCTAAAAGGAACTCAAGACTTTGGTCTATGGTATCCCAAGAATGCTAATCTTACCCTTCATGCTTACCCAAATGTGGAATGGGCTAGAAATGTTTATGATCAGAAAAGCACTAGTGGAGGTGCATTTTATATCGAGCCCCTATTAGTATCGTAGTTCAGCAAGAAACAAAGTTCCATTTCTTTATCTACAATAGAAGCAAAATATGTGGCTGTTGCATCATGTTGCACACAACTTCTTTGGATGATGTAGACATTACAAGACATTCAAATTAAATGTTATCCTCCCATATCCATCCTATGTGATAATACAAGTGCTATTAGTATCTCGAAAAATCTTGTTATGCATTCCAAAACCAAGCATATTCCTATCAAGTATCACTTTTTATGAGAAAATTTTCTTGAGAAAAAGGTTAAATTGGAGTATGTTCCCTCCAAAGAAAAAGTTGCTGACATATTTACCAAACCTCTTCCCAGAGAAGCATTTAAATATCTCGGACAGAAAATGGGAGTTGTTTATGCCTCATTATGTTGTTAAACTTATATCATCTAGTTTCAGGTGAAATTTAAGAAGATTAAATTCAATACACAGGTTTCCTGGCACATAGTCGCGTATATATGCAAGTTTCTCTTTAGACAATCGCGTATGGAGCTTTCTGTCATAAAATCTATGGATCAACCTCCAAGAGAGACTTTGTCATGTTGCTGAAAAATATGGTTTGGTGTTGATGGGTAAAGTCTGCGATTATGGTTTTCAAGTTACACTTTCTTCTTTGATATTTATCTGCTTTATGAAGACACTTTAATGAATTGATTGTTGAAAATATTCAAGATGCACAAGTTTAGGGGGAGCATTAGTCTTACTGGGTATAATGCATTGTTGGCATTATGTTGGTTGCTAAATTATGTTCGATGATCTCTCTCTTTTGAGGTCCTTTGGTCTTGGTTATAAAGTCATATATGTAATTTTATGTAAGGGTCATGTTGAGACCTATGATGTAAATTTTGTCATATTCATTCATGTATGGACTTTCTCAAATATGTAAACCACTTGGTTGGGTGCTTGTTTCACAAATGTAAATGATCAGGAGCTCAGGACCAGGTGTCGTAAAATGGTCAAAAATGAAAGTGCTCAGAACTGGTTGGAAACTAAACGACCGGATAGTGCTCGTCTTCCTGATTCTGGCGCCGCGAACGGTTCGAAAAATGGTCTCCGTATGCAAAAGTTATTCAGCTTCAAAGTTTTGTCAATTTCATTAAAAAATGGCAAAATTAGACTTTGGAAAAATTTTATTAACAAAAGAATATTCCACAGAATATTCTGGGAATATTCCGTGGAATATTCCGCAGAATATTCAGAGGGCAGCCAATCAACGGGTGCCACGTGGCTAGCCCGGAGGCCGCCACGTGGCCCCAAGGCCGAGTGGAATTGGCGTTTAAAAGTTTTTTGGTTATGGCTCGCAGGATTCGAACCCGCGACCTGTGGGTATACAATGGAACGGTTTTACCAACTGTGCTATGTGTTCTACGTTGAATATGGTGCGAAAGAAATTTTATTTAACGTGTGTTTTGATTTGGGCGGGGCCCGAAGGGGGCCAGCCCCGAAGGGCCAGCCCCCATAGCACATGACCCATCGCCCGGAACCGGAGGCTACTTCCTATCGGCGCGCATTACCAATCGGTGGTCAATTGCAAAGTTGGTTAATTTATATACGGTGGGTTTGTTATTATATAACAAACGTTATGTTATAACATTAATATATAACCGTTAACATTTATATAAAACCGACTATTCCGCCCATGTGAACGAACAATACACATTTATTACCAACGGTTAAACTGGCGGTTAAGCTTGGCGGGTCCGCCTTTTTGGAGCGCTTCCACCTATTTTGTCGAGTTATCTGCAGTTGCTCCACATTTAGTGGAGGTTTTGTTGGTGAAACAGGCAGTTTACTAAAGAGGCCATAACTTTTGATGGGGAAGGCCTTTCAAGACGAATTTTTTTTTGATTCTGGGTCTCTTCGACCTTCTGAAGCCATTGGCACAGGTTTCAAAGCCATATGAGGCCGTTTGCAGATGATTTTTCTCCGTGGAAGTTCCAGGAGTCACATTGGCCAAATCAGTTTGGGAGCTGCATTGGGAATTGTGCAGCCAGTGAATGTGGAAAGAAGGTCATTCCTGAAGTTTTTCAGCATTCTGAATCCATTTCTACAGCTCGTTTTTCCTTTTGAGGAATTCTTCTCACTGTTTAGCTTCAGGGAAGCTTTCAGGGCCAAGAGGGCCATTTCAGTGTTGGAGTTGTTTGGGGACTATGTTCTTCCATTTTTGGTGATTCAAAAGTCTGTTTCTGATATTTTCGACCTTCTGATTCTAATGGCAGAGGTTTCAGAACCAATTGAGGTCATCTTCACCTCGAAATTCTCCATGCAAGTCTAAAGGGCCACCAAGGACAATTGGGGAAAAGTACTGTAGCAGGTACAAATTTCACTGTTTAGTGTTTGGGAAAGAGCATGTTTAGCTAATTCCTATCTTCTGATTCTGTATTTACAGTCAGATCTTTCTTTCGAGACATTCTTATTCTTGTATTAGCCTTTGTAGCATTTTTAATACAAGAGGACAAGCCTAGTTTGAGAGGCTTGGTCCAGCAGATGTAGCCCAGAGAAGGGGGTGAACTGCTTATCATTTTGATGTCTTTATTTGCTGAAGATGATATGCTAAACAAAAATGATATAAAGTGTTAAACAGCAAATATACATAACTTTCATACACACATAATCACCTACTCAGCTGCAGAAAGTTATTTGTCTTATTCCGCAAGACATCAAATTTCAAGTATGTGTATGTCAAAGACTTCTAAGTGTTAACTTCATTATTTCTTTAGGCAGAGCCTGTAGAGGGCCAGGTAGCCTCTGGAACTCATCCTCTCTTTAGAGGTGACATGTCCAGTGAATGCCACTACAGTCTATCTCTGTATAAGAAATAAGAAGTTTTCACATTTTCAGAGGTCACTTGGAGTGTATAGCTCAATTTGAAATTATGGGAAAATGGATACCTTGCACCCTCAAACAAGTACATTCCATTTTCAGATCAGTAAACCCACTTGGTTGGTAGTTGAGTCAAATATGTAACCCCACTTGGTTGGGTGATTGATGTAAGTATGAGTCCTTGGTGATAGGAAAGGTCATAGAGTCATGTACTTCCTTGAAAATATGTCTAAAGACTTCAGCATGTGTTCAGGGGGAGTATGGTATGTATAATGCAGTGCAGATCTCAACACTCTTGTAAAGAGAAAACTTTGTTTCAACATCGGTCTGCCCTTTTCCCTTGATGTCAAAGGGGAGAGTAATTTTGTGTTTGGTTTTTGAATAATGATGTGTCTATAGGTTGCGATGATCAAACATGTGATGGTTGCCAATGAGGGTTGCCATAAAGTCCAAAGGGGGAGATTGTTGGCATTATGATTGCATGAGTTGTCCTTGATGGCAAACCACTTCTAAAATACCAAATATATTGGTTTAGGATAAATCTGAGATATGGCACAATGATGGAACAGAATGTCAGAGTGATGGGTCAGAAGCTCTATAGATCAAAATCAGAAGGTGAAAAAGTACATATTTAAGGAAATATACATGAGTTGGTCAAGCTAAAGTCCATTATACATGAAGGTAAAAAAAATCAAAGTTGTGTATGTGCTTGCACACTAATTTTATGATACCAGGGGTCCATACCATGGTATTAGCCCACAATATTGAGCTCATTAACGGTTAATGGATCACGTACAAGAATACCATCGACACTTGTGTGGTTTTGGCTTATGGTATTGGTTAAGCCCCACACTAGATAAGGAGGTGACGATCATAGTGATAAAGTGTGGATATGTGTGTGAATTGAATGAATACTTCAATCTTAAGTATATCTGCATGGAATGGGATATAATCATTAGATAGATATGATATTATGATGCACTCATGAATGCAATAATGGATTAGGATCTCTATGTTAAAAATAATTTAGAGGTGAATCAATATTTAAGGCAAACTAAAACTTTTTACTTTTTCATGCTCTAAAACCCATACGCTACTTTGCTGAAGCCAACTAGCGTATACACGCGGATACCCTTCATAAAACTCGCGTATACCCAGAGATCTAATTATGCCATTAGTTCTTCACTTATATCATTCCATCATTCATTCATTAGATGTTCTATAAACAGTAAACATGTGCAGTAAGAACAGAATAAAACCATCACACAAAGCATCACACATGAACACCAGGATTTTTAGGTGGAAACCCAAGTCGGGAGAAAACCACCGCTGCAGTTGCTCAGCCTTCAATATTTTATTATAGAGAAAACATCTTACAACATATGTGCTGGTGCAGACTCCTACCAGCACGCAGGCACCCACCTGCGCTCGTTTACCAGCCTCTCCTGGAAGGGAGCTCCAACCCCCCGACTCGTTTACTAGCCTCTCCTGGAAGGGAGCTATGACCCCCTAATCTCGTTTACCAGCCTCTCCTGGAAGGGAGCTACGACCCCCTGATCTCGTTTACCAGCCTCACCTGGAAGGGAGCTACAACCCCCTGACTGAAGGCTACAACCCTCAGCTCCTCTATGGACCACGTTTCATCAATTTTCACACTGGATCCAAAGCTTCCTTTAGGACACAACTTGCAGGCCACGTTTCATCATATTTTCAGACTGGACCCACTCCATACTTTTAAGCACAGTCAACCATGAAACCGATACATATAACTTCATCGATGTATATCCGTAAGCCAATGTACCGCATCAAAATTTTAAACTACGTACTCCCCCCCCCCAGCAAACCCTAGTTTGCATACGCACTTTCCTTTCACTGATGTCGCGTATATACGCGCTTCCGTTCACATAAACCAGCGTATACTTCTGTACATATTATAGAGCTAATTTCATTGCGCATACACGCTTTCTCTTCAGCAAAGACGAATATATACGCGCTTCCTCTGCGGTGAACTAGCGTATGGTTCTTCGGACATTTAGGTCATTGCAATTCTTCAGAACAGATACATCACACAGATTTAACCCTTTACTTCAGACAGACATTCGCCATATCTCAGATCTAATCATTCCATAAACAGATCTAGCAAATACAGATACATTTCAGATCTAGATATCCCTCTTCATCATTTCTTCATAGGTGCATCATAGATTCAGATCTATCATCAAACTTTTACCCTTTCCATACAGATATACTTTGCAGAGGAGTATTCATTCAAGCTCAGACATCTTGCTCCCACACTCATGATTTGCACAATGAATTTCTTCTCTTTATATAGGTTTACCCTTTTTCAATACCATGAGCCAAAACCACATTACATCCGATGGTATTCCTGGACGGGGTCATTTAGATGAATCATTACCCAATACAATGGGTCAATACCATGGTGGTTACCCCTAGTTTTGCACTTTTTGAGCGCTTTTTCCCATACGCGACTTGGCACGTACTTAACCGCGTGCATACGCGACTTCTCCTAGACAAATCCGCGTATTCCTTGAAACATACTCTTTTCATCATGGATCTAGCACATATTGAATTCCTTTCTTCATTACCTTCTATACTCTTTGTAGATACATCAGATTTACTTCATCAAGAACATATTCTATCAAGCACAACTTCATCAAGTAAGTTGCCATCTTCTTCATCAAGTGGGTTGCCATTCAATGACAACACTCAGCATCATATTGCTAACTAACATCATTTCACATCAGATTTACATCATTTACCAAGTCCATCAGGTCAAGAATAACTTCATCGGGTGGATTGCCATCAAGGACAACACATGCCAACACTCTCATGTCTTCATCTTCATTCAGTGGGTTGCCATCAAGGACAACACTCTGCATCATATTGCCAACAATCTCCCCCTTTGGACTTGATGGCAACCACGATGGTGTTTGATCACCACAACAGATAGGTACATTAAGAATACAATGACACCATGTCACTCTCCCCATTCTTTGAAACCATTCTTTCTCTTCATTCAAACACCATGTCACTCTCCCCCTTTGACATCAAGGGCAAAGGGTGGATTTCTCCTCATGTAGAAGAAGCGTTCTGTAGATCTGATGTATACTGAAGTAACCAAGATCCCCCTGAGTTCATGCTGAATATTCAAACATATTTTTCAATAAAGTACATGACTCTATGAACTTCCTATCACCAAAGACTCATACTTACATCAAAGATCCAACCAAGTGGATTTACATATGAGACTCAAATGCCCAACCAAGTGGGTTTACATATCTCAACTCAACTACCCAACCAAGTGGGTTTACAATTTTGACTCAGCTACCCAACCAAGTGGGTTTACAAAATTTGAGTCAGCTACCCAACCAAGTGGGTTTACAAATTTGTCAAGTCCTTACATGACTGAATATTACAATTTTCATCATGGGTCTCAACAAGACCTTTTCATCAAATTACAAATATGACCATTTATGACCAATACCAGAAAGACTTCAAAGAACATATTTCAGAATCATCATAATGCCAACAATTCATTATACTTAGCAAAGCTAATGCTCCCCCTGAATCTGTGCATCCAAGCATCCTTTCCATATGACTAAGGCTCCCCCTTAGTTTGTGCATCCTGAACACTTTCACCAACAAATCATCAAGGCATCTTTATCAAAACATTAGAAATAGAATTATGAGAACTGGAACACCACCAGAGGTACCAAACAGTATCAGAGATACCAAACAACATTGCAGCTGTGCTGAAGAAAGCTGACCCCAAACAGAAAATGTTAGCAACCAGACATACGCGGTTTTATGTGCATGAACTCCCGTATATACGCGACTGTGTTTCAGGAAACCCGTGTATCCAATACCATCTTCTATATTTTAACTAGATCTGATCCTCTGTGAGAAAAATACAGTGTTCAGCTTCTTTCTGAGATATTTGAATGCTTCCCTGGACTACAGATAGATAGAATAATGTAGTTGAGTCTTCAAGTGTCATCTAATGGTTGTAGCATAAGCACATTAGTAACCAAGCCTTCAGATTCTTTGCAGCATCAATACAATCTTTCCAAGAGAGATTATCATACCAGCACAACATCTTCAAATATGTGTCAATCATCCATGTGGTCCAATATCACCATGATCTTTAAGATTTAACATGAAATAACATATGTAGGGAAAAGATCTCAACCATAGTAACAAATTCTGCATGATCTATTCTTATCTCTGAATCATAAGACTTCCAATTCATCCATGTGTGAGCACAAAAGATACTTTTCAGCAAACAAGGCTCAAAATCTCATCATAATAAACCATGTACCAAGTCATCATCATTTAAGCATGAGTATCATAGAATAAGCACTCATAGTGCCAACAATGCAATTATTAGTATTCAACCTGCTGCTCCCCCTGAACCAGTGCTCCTCCTTAACTTGTGCAACCTGAATACATTCATCAGCAAGTCACCAGCAACAATCTCTGCATGAACTATCCTTATCTTCGAATTATAAGACTTTCATCTTAGCAACGAATACTCTTCATCAAAAAGCAAACATGACTCATCCATAATTTTCAACATCAGAAACCAAGTATCATATCATCATAATTTAGAACTGAGCAACTAAGCTGATACTGAGTTAATAATATAGTTATTAACAATCAGACTGATGCTCCCCCTGAACCTCTGCTCCAGATCTTCATCTATCATATAAATTCTCTTATCATTAATGCATACGCGACTGTGTCTGTTGGAAATCGCGTGTATACGCGACTTTTGTTCATAGAACCCGCGTATGGAAAGTGAAGCATAGAAAGTTTTCACATTCCTTCATCTCCCCTTGAACTTGTACTTCCTATACCTATCGTCTTCATACCAGATGCTCTGTCAGAAATACATATAACCAGAAAAATCAAATCAACCATGAGAGTCATCATACATTTCTCCCCCTGTGACGATACATTACTAAATCTCATAATGTATCCCACATCATTCCTGCAGCTAATAAGAGAAGTAAGCTTCAGAAGCGGATGACTGCAGTAGGGTCAGAATTCCCTACGTTTTTGATTGGTCCTCCTTCTTTTTCCAAATTTGCTTGAACTTCCTAACTGTGTGCTGAAAATTGTCCACTTTCTCAGATCTGTTCAACCTGCATTCCTTTTCTACATGTCCATACTTGTTACAAGAATAACATCTCATGTGTCCAGAGAAATAAGCATAAGAATCATAATGAGTATTTCTAATCTTCCTCCTTTTACAATCAACTTCTTTATGTCCATACTTGTTACATGAAAAACAATATCCCTTGAAAAAACCAGAGTAGGACCTGTTTGTTTGAGGCTGAAATGATTTGTTCCTGCAATTTGCTGCAACATGCCCATAGTTATGACATTTAAAGCATTCAACATTATTGACTGATTTCCTTTGAGATTTCATCATTGTTGGTTGACCTTTTGTCTCTTTCAACACTTCAGGTTTTGCATTGACATCCTCTAAATTTTTAGCACTTCCTTGTGATCTAGATTCTCCTTTAATAGTTTCATGGAAACCAAGACCAAGTTTGATAGCATGAGACCTTTGATTACTCAGAATATTGTCCAAGATATTAGTACTATCTTGAAACCTCAAAAGTTTAACCTTTTCTTCTAATTTACCTTTGAGAATGTTTACCTCAACCTCCAAGGCTTGACATTGCTTTGTTATGCTTTCTTCTTTCCTTCTTCCATCTTCTACTTGATCCTTCAGATTTAGAATCTCTTCTTTCAACCAATTTTCGTTTTCTTCACATGTTTTTTGCAGCTCTTCATTCTTCTTATTTGATTTTTCCAGATCTTCTTTGATAGAGATGATTTCTGCTTCAAGGCCTTCCTTTTCAAATGGTTGTAGAGGTTCCTCATTCTTCTTACTTGATTCTTCAAGATCTGCTTGTAGAGAGATGATTTCTGCTTTAAGTTTTTCACCTTGATTGGTTGCATGAGCATACAATCCTTGATACTTGTATATCTGTCTATTTAGTGTTTCAATCTTTTCATTCATCCTAGAGATCACATCTTTGTAGATAGATTCCTTCCTTTCAAATTGATACCAATCATTACTTTCGTCATTTGCTTCTAGACTTTCACTCTCCTTAGATGATGTTTGCTGATCTTCAACTTTAATCTTGACAGCTTCTTCAAATCCATATTGTTACTTTCACTATCTTTGCCTTTGCATATACAGGTAAGTGAAATACAAGAACAACGATCAATGCCTGTTTCATCTTCTTCACTTTCTGCTATACATGATTTCTGAGGTATCTCCTTTCTTTGAGTAGCCTTCTTCTTTTGCTTCTTTTCCATGAGAACTTGTAGAGCTTGGTCAGAATCTTCTTCATCTTCACTGGACACTTCATCATCATCTTCATTTGCATAATAACTCTTCCTCTTTTCAAATTGTCTCCCTTTACCATATTTATCTCTATAAGGACATTTAGCAGCATAGTGACCAACTCTTCCACAATCAAAACATTTGAAGGGAAGTTTACCTTTGAATCTTCCAGTACCTAGTTGGAGTTTTCTCACAAAATTCGCTTCTTCTTCTTTGGATATATAGCTGGATTCTTTGACAACTTCCTTTCCTTTTCCTTTTGCAGAAACCTTAAAAACAGCTTCTTTGATTTGAGAAGGACCTCCTTGTCTCATTTCAAAAGTAGTCAGAATACCATGTAATTGAACAATAGTGAGAGTTTGAAGATCTTGCCTTTCTTCAATAACTGAAACTTTAGAGTCAAATTTTGAAGTCAAGGATCTTAAGACTTTTTCCACCAGAGTAGTATCAGTTATGGTTTCACCCAAATTTCTCATTCGATTTACAATATCATCTAGACGAAGAAAGAAATTGGCAATACTTTCATCACTATGCATCTTTAAATTTTTATATTCAATTCTAAGAGTTTGGATTTTTGCACTTTTTACCTTTGTATCTCCTTCATAACTCAGAATGATTTTGTCCCATATTTCTTTTGCTGAATTTAGCTGCATCACTTTAGCAAATTCTGGTTCAGACATGCTTCCTAATAAGACATTTACTACTTTGGCATTGATTTCATACTTCTTCCTTTCTGCTGCATCAGTAGGAATACTTGCCGGGTATTGATAACCTTCTTCCATGATTGCCCATACATCTGCACCAAGACTTTGCAGATATGCTTTTGTTCGTACCTTCCAGAATATCAGAGTGCTTCCATTGAATAGAGGTGGCTTTATAGACATTACTCCTTCAAGACTTCCCATTGCGACGGATCTCCTTCAAGCGATCAAGCTTCTGCAGAAGAACCTGCTCTGATACCAATTGTTGGGAAAAATACTGAGAGGGGGGGTGAATCAGTATTTAGGGAAAACTAAAACTTTTTACTTTTTCATGCTCTAAAACCCATACGCTACTTTCCTTTAGTAAACTCGCGTATACACGCGGATATCCTTCATACAACTCGCGTATTAGCAGAGATCTAAATATGCAGATATTTATTAACTTAGTTCTTTGAAATATTCATTCATCTGATGTTAAGTTAGCAGTAAACATGTGTAGTAACAACAGAATAAACCATCACACAAAGCATCACACATGAACACCAGGATTTTTAGGTGGAAACCCAAGTCGGGAGAAAACCACCGCTGCAGTTGCTCAGCCTTCAATATTTTATTATAGAGAAAACATCTTACAACATATGTCCTGGCGCAGACTTGACCAGCACGCAGGCACCCACCTGCGCTCGTTTACCAGCCTCTCCTGGAAGGGAGCTACGACCCCCTGACTCGTTTACCAGCCTCTCCTGGAAGGGAGCTACGACCCCCTGACTCGTTTACCAGCCTCTCCTGGAAGGGAGCTACGACCCCCTGATCTCGTTTACTAGCCTCACCTGGAAGGGAGCTACGACCCCCTGATCTCGTTTACCAGCCTCACCTGGAAGGGAGCTACAACCCCCTGACTGAAGGCTACAACCCTCAGCACCTCTATGGACCACGTTTCATCAATTTTCACACTGGATCCAAAGCATCCTTTAGGACATCACTTGCAGGCCATGTTTCATCATATTTTCAGACTGGACCCACTCCATACATTTAAGCATAGTCAACCATGAAACAGATACAAATAAATCACTGACAGATATCAGTAAACCAGCAGAACAGATCAGACTTTTCTTACCACAGACTTCAGCAAACCCTACTTTGCATACGCGCTTTCCTTTCACTGATGTCGCGTATATACGCGCTTCCATTCACATAAACGAGCGTATACTTCTATACATATTATAGAGCTAAGTTCATTGCGCATACGCGCTTTCTCTTCAGCGAAGACGCGTATATACGCGCTTCCTCTGCGGCTAACTAGCGTATGGTTCTTCAGACTTTTAGGTCATTGCAATTCTTCAGAACAGATACATCACACAGATTTAACCCTTTACTTCAGACAGATGTTCGCCATATCTCAGATCTAATCATTCCATAAACAGATCTAGCAAATACAGATACATTTCAGATCTAGATATCTCGCTTCATCATTTCTTCATAGGTGCATCATAGATTCAGATCTATCATCAAACTTTTACCCTTTCCATACAGATATACTTCACAAAGAAGTATTCATTCAAGCTCAGACATCTTGCTCCCACACTCATGATTTGCACAATGAATTTCTTCTCTTTATATAGGTTTACCCTTTTTCAATACCATGAGCCAAAACCACATTACATCCGATGGTATTCCTGGACAGGGTCATTTAGACGAATCATTACCCAATACAATGGGTCAATACCATGGTGGTTGCCCCTGGTTTTGCACTTTTTGAGTGATTTTGCCCATACGCGACTTGGCACGTACTTAACCGCGTGCATACGCGACTTCTCCTAGACAAATCTGCGTATTCCTTGAAACATACTCTTTTCATCATGGATCTAGCACATATTGAATTCCTTTCTTCATTACCTTCTGTACTTTCTGTAGATACATCAGATTTACTTTATCAAGAACATATTCTATCAAGCACAACTTCATCAAGTAAGTTGCCATCTTCTTCATCAAGTGGGTTGCCATTCAATGACAACACTCAGCATCATATTGCTAGCTAACATCATTTCACATCAGATTTACATCATTTACCAAGTCCATGAGGTCAAGAATAACTTCATCAGGTGGATTACCATCAAGGACAACACATGCCAACACTCTCATGTCTTCATCTTCATTCAGTGGGTTGCCATCAAGGACAATACTCTACATCATATTGCCAACACTCTAGACCTCAAATGAATATGTATTTCTATGATCTGTTTATAGGTTATTTAGATATGTGGCTTAGTGCATGTTTATTGAAGTTAAGGGTATGATCCAAGTAAGTTTTCAGTTCTGAAGTATTACGCAGTCCTAAATTATTTACAGATCTATACATAGGTTAGTCACATTAAAGGTGTGTATACACGCGAGTTCAGCTCTACAAAGGCACGTATGGAAGCTAGGGTTTTTCTGAAGAATAGTGAAGGAAAAGTCTGGTCATTTTTGTTGCATTTCTATTGTCTGTCAATGATGTATTCATATATATTTGGGTTGTTTGAATACTAATTATGCTACTAGTTGATTGCGTATAAAGATCAGTGATTGGTTAATTGAAAATGATGAATGCTACTGACTGTATAAGGGTTATGTAAATCTAACAAAGTGTTTCTGAATATCTATGATCTGTTCTGAGTCTAAAATTTAATCTCAGTATGTAAAGATCTATATGCAGGTTTCTCCACAGAAAAGCGTGTATACACGCAGGTTGTCGTAAGTAAATTAGTGTATACAATTGTATAAAGAATCAGAGTTGTAGTTGATTTTGTGTGTTGATGCAGAAGTTTGGGTTTGGTTCTATGGTTTGGGTACAATGATCTCACTGTTCTGTTCGAATTTGGTTGATGTTGTTTTTTTTGCTCTATAAGTTATGTTAAGTTGAAGCTATTGGATCCAGTGTCAAAATTTATGAAACGCGGTCTACACTGGTTCTGAGGGTTGGAGCCTTCATTGTAGAAATCGAAGCCTCCTGTCAATAGGAACTAGCGATCCGTTCAGGCAATTGTAGCTCCCTTCTAGTAGTGGCTGGTAAACTAGATCAGGGGGTTGAAGCTCCCTTCCAGTAGCAGATGGAGAATGAGAGAAGGTTGCAGCCTTCTGTAGGTGGGTGCTTGCATACTAGTATGAGTCTGCACTAGTACACGAATGTAAGCATTTTTCTATATAGAAAATATTGAATACAAAGATGACAACAACAGTGGTTTTCTCTCGACTTGGGTTTCCACCTTAAATCCTGGTGTTCATGTGTGTTTCTTATGTGTGATGAATTATTATGTTCTTACTGCACATGTTTACTACTTACTAAATGTCTGATGAATAAACGATGTACTGGGCCATTAGGGAAATTTTGAGGTCTAAAATGGGCCTCCTAAGGAAATTATAAAATAGTAGTGGAAATAATAAAATAAGATTTGATTACATCATCAAAGTTTAGAGGGAAAAAAGAAAAAAAACTACTTTTTCAACTCGTATTTTGAACTTATCTCCCTAAGGTTTTACTCAAATTTTGAGCAGGAATACTCGTTGCATGAAAATTTTAATTCCCCATCCAAGGAGTACCCATGTTGCATACTTTTGATGGACTCTGGTACACGAAAAATGAGAAATACATTAAAAACGTGATTGCAATCATTTTTTTTCATGTATTTCTCATTTTCCGTGTAGCTGGGTCCATCAAAAGTATGCAACATGGGTACTCCTTGGATGAGAAATTAAATTTTTCATCCAAAGAGTACTCCCACTTGAAATTTGAGTAAACCCTTAGGGAGATAAGTTCAAAATACGAGTTGAAAAAGTAGTTTTATTATTTTATTATTTTTTAATCTTTTTACTTTTTTACTCCAAAAATGGTGAATCATCCTCCATGGTTGACATCATCATCTTGAACATTATTGGTTCTCATAACGTTTATTTTGGTTGTACTTTTTTCTTAGGAGGCCCATTTTAGACCTCAAAATTCCCCTAATGTAAGTAAAGTTTCTGAAGATTTATCTAAATAATAAGTTCTCTGAGTATACGCAAGTTTCCTTTCAAAAAGAAGTGTACATACACTATTGACTCAATTAAATTTGCATATAGAAATCAATAAAATAAAGAAAATCATTATGAGTTTTAAAATACTGATTCACCCCCCCTCTCATTATTTTTCCCAACAATTGGTATCAGAGTAGGTCCTTCTGAAGAAGCTTTATCGCTAGAAGGAATATATACCAAGATGAGCAATCAAGATGTAACAACATCTACCATACCTCCACTCTTCAACAGAAACAATTAAATCTTCTGGAATAAAAGAACAAGATCCTATCTTCAGTCTCTTGGAGCAGATGTTTGGGCAATTGTTGAAGGCAGTTACCAATATCTAGCTATGATTCCCACAAATCCAGCAGCAAGGAAGAACTATGAAACCAATGCAAAAGTTGTCAATGCATTATTGGGAAGACTGATGGAATCAAAATTTGTCAAGGTTATGTAGTTAAATACAAAAAAGGAGATATGGGACAAAATCATTCTAAGCTATGAAGGAGATGCCAAGGTAAAAAGTTCTAAACTCCAGTCTCTCATAATTCAATATGAAAATCTCAGAATGCATAATGATGAAAGTATTGCTAGTTTCTTTTTGCATCTAGATGAGATCGTAAATCGTATGAGAAATTTGTGTGAAGACATAAGAGACACAACTTTAGTAGAGAAAATATTAAGATCTCTAATTCCTGAATTCAAGTCAAACGTGTTTGCTATTGAAGAGAAGCAGGATCTGCAAACTCTTACTGTCATTCAACTTCATGGTATCCTGACTGCTTTTGAAATGAGAAAAGGAGGTCCGTTTGAAGTCAGAGATGCCTCATTTAACGCTACTACAAAAGGAAATGAAAAGGAAGAACAAAAAGAATCGGGGTATGTATCAGAAGAAGATGAGGTAAATTTTGTAAAGAAACTTCAACTTTCCATTGGAAGGTTCAGAGGTAAGCTTCCTTTCAAAAAAATTTATTGTGGAAGAGTGGGTCATTATGCAGCTAAATGTCCTCATAAAGATAAACATGATAAGGGAAAGGATATAGAAAAAGGTAATAGGAGACGATTTGATAATAGAAAACTTTATTATACTCATGAAGATAATGATGGTCTGTCAGATAGTGAAGAAGGAGAATATGATCAGGATCTTAGACTGCTCATGGCATTTAAAAAAGACACTAGTGAGACTAAAGATAATTTTATGGATGCTTTAGAAGAAAATGATTTTCTTGAAGAAATCCCTCAACTCAAAATATGCTTGGAAGAAAAAAAAATAGCCATAGATACTCTAAAGAATCAACTTGTAGAAAAGGAGAAGCACAATGAGAAGTTAGAATGTGAAATAGTAAGTCTAAGAAAGGAACTTGAGAAAGTAAAAACTCTAAATCTTAGATTTTCTAAAGGATCTTAAACCTTAGATGAAATTATCAAGATTGAACACTCTCCTCTTGTGAAGACAAGTCTTGGATACATTGGTGAATCTTCTCAGTTAGAAAAATCCCCAGCTACAAGCTATCTAAATGTAGCAAAAGCAAATCAGCAAAGTTTCATCACTCAGCAGAAAAACAAAGACAATTCTCAGGTAAAGAATCATCATTCGAATTCAAGGATGAACAATAACAAAAGCATCAATCAAAAGGTGAACAACACTAGAGGTCTCTATGATCGCAAAAATTTCTTCTTTAATTGAAAATGTTTCCCATGTCATAATTTTGGTCACAATGTTGCTCAATGTGCTGCAGACAAAACCATCATGACCAAAGAAGCAATAAAACAAAGAAACGAGACATAAATGAAGAATAATACTTATAACAAATTTTCTCCTCTTCAAGACGAAATTGAATGTTAATTTTGAAATAACTTTGGACATGAGGAATCTGAATGCAAGAGAAAACTATAGCCAAAAAAAAAAAATCCACAAGTTCTAAGGTATGGAGAAGGAAGGACTTGAAATTTGAAAGTTGTGGCATAGCTTTATGTGCAGAAGGAGAATAAAATCAATGGCACATTGGTAGCAGATGTTCAAAACACATGACAGGTCATAAAGACAAACTTATTTCATACAATGCTTTAGAAAAAGAAAATAATGTCACTTTTGGAAATGACTCTCCTGCTTTCATTAAGGGTAAAGGATATGTTTTCCTAAAAGAAAAATTTAAATACAATAATGTTATGTATGTTGATGGATTAAAACATAACTTGTTGAGTGTTAGCCAAATGTGTGACCAAGGTAATGAAGTTGTCTTCCGATCAAAAGAATGTTTTGTTCGTGAACTTGATACAAGAAAAACCATAATAAAAGGAAAAGGAACTCCAAGCAATCTGTATATATTTAAAGGTTGCCAAGAAAAATTTTATCTAGGAAAATCTACAGAAAACTGGTTATAGCACAAAAGATTGGGACATTTTATCTTTTCTCAAATAAGAAAATAAAGCAAGCTCAAATTTGTTTGTGATCTACCCAAAATTACTCTACTAGAGAGTACCATATGCAAGTCATGCCAATATGGTAAGAAAACCAGAGTTTAATTTAACGCCAAAGAAGGATCAACAAGTAAGCCTCTTGAAATTATACATACTGATTTGTGTGGACCTGTAAGGAAAAAGTCACCTCGTGGAGAACAATACTATATCTTATTCCTTAATAACGTTTCTAGAATGTGTTGGGTCTGTATTGAAACACAAAGATGAAGCATTTGAAAAATTTAAGGTCTTCGAAGATTTTGTTGAAAATGGATTAGATCTAAAAATCAAATGTCTCAGATCTAACTGAGGAGGAGAATACATATCAGATGAATTCTTTGATTTATGTGAACAATATGGCATAAAATATAATTATTTGTAGCTATAACTCCACAACAAAATAGCATGGCAGAAAGAATGAATATAATATTTCAGCAAATGGCTCATGTCATGCTTGATGAATTAGGGACTCCTGACACCTTTTGGGGTGAACCTGCACATACTGCAGTAAATATTCTCAACAAGGCTCATGTTCATGTGAATAGTGATAAAACTCCTTATGAACTCTGGTATGGTAATACTCCCATTGTGAAGCACCTTAAAGGTTCTGGAGGAAATTTTTTTATCAAGAATAATTATGACAAAAACAGTAAGTTTGAACCTAGAGCAGATGAAGGAATACTTCTTGGTTACTCTTCTAGAAGTAAAGCATACAAATGCTACAATAAGAGACTTCGTAATATTGTTGAATGTATTGATGTTGTGATTGATGAAACACGTAGAGCTCCCAAAAGTGAAATAACAACAAAACGAGGATGATGATGATTAATGCTTTCCCTCATCAAATCACAATGATATATAATAAGAACCTAATGAAGCATCAGAAGAAGATACATCACAAAGAGAAAAGGATCCATATAGGTATGTTCAAAAGAATCATCCAGAATATCAAATTTTGGGAGAAAAGGAATCAGGAGCAGAAACAAGAAGAACACTTGTGGGATCTCCTAGTTATCTAGCACTACTATCCACCATTGAACCACAAAATGTAAATCAAGCTAGTAAAAATGAATTTTGGATTAAGGCCATGAATGAAGAACTGGCTCAAATTGAAACTTGGGAATTGGTTCCAAGGCCTCATGTTAAAGATGTTATTGGAAAAAAGTGGATATTAAAATATAATTTAAATGAAAATGGAGATGTAATTAGAAACAAATCTAGACTTGTTGGAAAATCTAGAATTGTTTCGCCAGTGTTGATGCCTACATTAGTTGTAGGGTTGGGAACATGACCATCAAGAATGTACCCTTATCAACACAATTGATACTGTATCCTCCTGCTCATCCTTCTATTGAACATGATCTACCTTTGTGGTTGGGGTATGAGAAAGAAGATGAAGTTTATCATACAACACCCTACCCAATCTGTACCCTATATGTTGTTATAGGAGGGGGGAAACCTGATGAAGATGACCTCATTGACCATATCCTTCAGAACTAACTGCCCACTACCAATCCACTTGATGAACATGTGAGAGAATATGGAAGTAATACTTGGACTAATTTATGCTTGGTTCACTCAAGTCATAAGCATTTAAAAATTGTAGAGTTTGGCCCATCCAAAACTTTAAAGATCAACCCCTCTCTCTTGGAAAAATAAGAAGAAAAATTATGCAAGATATTGAGAGAATACCTAGATGCTTTTGCTTGGGACTATAAAGAAATTAAATGGGTGCATCCCTTGGTTTGTACTCATCATATTTACACCAAATAAGGATGAAAGCCTATGCACCAACCTCATAATATAATGAACCCAATACTTAAGGACACAATGAAGGAATAATTACAGAAGCTGATGGATGCAGGGTTCATATACCCCATCTTAGATAGTGAATGGGTGTCACCTCTAGTATTAGTCCCAAATAAGAATGAGAAGTGGAGGATCTATGTTGATTATAGAGAACTAAACAAGGCCAGAAATAAAGACTATTTCCCTTTACCTTTCATTGACCAATTCTGCGATGGTCTTGTAGGGAATAAGTTATTCTCTTTCTTGGATGGATTTACTGGTTACAATCAGATCCAGATCAACCCTGAAGACGAATACAAAGCAAAATTTACATGTCCTTGGGGTACCTTTTCTTATAGAGTCCTCCCATTCAGCCTATGCAATGCCCCTGCCACTTTTCAAAGAAAATTTTTGAGTATTTTTGTTGAACTTGTTCATGACTCAGTGGAGATCTACATGGATAATTTCACTCATTATGGATGTGATTTCCAGGAATCCCTCTCTAATATGTGTAAAGTCATGAGGAAATGTATTGAAATTAATCTCTCATGGAGCCCTGAGAAATGTGAATTCTTAATGAAGATAGGTAATGTCCTTGGCCATTCCATATCTTAGGAAGGGACACAGGTGGACCCAAAAAAGATTGCTATCATAAAAAGGGTCCCTACCCCTTAGAAGCAGAGAGTTGTTAGGATTTTCCTGGGCTTAGCTATTTATTATAGAAGGTTTATCAAAGATTTTAGTAAAGTGGCTTCACCATTGGTTGGATTTCTGGCCAAGGATTCAAATTTATTTTGGACAAGTAGCTGCCATGAGGCCCTTGAAATATTAAAAGAAAAATTAACCACTGCACCCATACTTAAGGATCCCAATTGGGCTCTTCTTTTCCATATCCATACTGATGCATCAAATAAAGTTGTGGGAGCAGACTTGGGACAATTATATGATAATTTTCTATATGCCATTTATTTCATTAGTAAAAATATGTCTAAGGCTGAATTGAACTACACTGTCACTAAAAAAGAACTCTTAGTTGTTGTACATTCCCTGAAACAATTCAGGCACTATATCACTAGATACCAAACTTTTGTGCATATTGATCATTTAGATATTAAATAAATGATGAATAATTTTGATGTGAATGCTATAATAATTAGATGGTTTTTATTATTATAAAGGTTTGATTTGACTATCATTGAAAAGCAAGGAAAATAAAATGTAGTTGCATAATTTTTGTCTAGACTTATTTTTCCTGTAGGTAAAGAAGAGATGTTTGATGATCATATTCCAAATGATAACCTATTTTTTATCTCAGTGCTCTCTCCTTGGTTTTATGACATAGAAAAATACCTGGTTGCTGGGAGGTTTCCTCCAAATCTTTCATCCAAGGAGAAGAGCAGAATTGTGAGAAAAAGCGCCCCTTTCACTTAGATTGGGGGAAACTTTTTCAAAATGGGATCAAATCAAATTTTGAGGAGATGCATAAGGTAAGAGTAAGTCTTTGACATCTTCTTGGGATGCCATGATGGGCCCTATGGGGGTAATTTTTCTGCTAAGAGAACAAATTTTAAAGTTCTACAAGTTGGATACTATTGGCCCATTCTCCATCAACATGCAAGAAGGTATACCAATAGATGTGATCAGTGCCAAAGGACGGGGAAACCCACACCAAAGGATGAGATGCCTTTGCAACCTCAAGTGTCCTTAGATCCATTTGAAAAGTGGGGCATGGACTTCACTGGGCCAAATGATCAACCATCAAGATAGAGGAAATGCATTATTGTGTGCACTGACTATTTTACAAAGCGGGTTGAGACAAAGACTTTCAAAGCAGCAACAAAGCACAAATTGGCTGTGTTTTTAAGGGAGAACATTTTCTACAATTTTTTTTATCTGAGGAAGACAGTCACTGATCAAGAAGCTCAATTCACATCACATTTGATTGAAAATCTCATGAGTCTACACAATATCAAGCATAGAACATCTACTGCCTATCACCCTCAAGAAAATGGGCAAGTAGAGGTCACCAAAAGGGAATTGGAGAGCATCCTCACCAAGGTTATTAGAAGCAACATGAGAGATTTGGAAGACATGTTATTGGAGGCCACTTGGGCCTATAATACTACCTGGAATACAACCATTGGGTTCACTCCATATGATTTATTTTATGGGAAGAAAGCTTTGCTTTCTATTGAGTTTGAATATAACACTTTGAGAATGGCAACCCAATTGGACTTAGACGTCATAAGAGCACAACAAAAAAGGTTGCTCCAACCGAATGGCTTGGATAAGTTTAGAATGCAGACTCTCATCCACACTGAAGTTATACAACTACAAAGGAAGGTCTAGCATGACAAACATATCAAGGAAAATACTTTTCAGGAAGGGGATTGGGCCTTGTTATATGATTCTAGGTTAAAATATTTTAAAGGGAAAGTAATGACAAGATGGTTGGATCCATACCTAGTGGAAAATTTTCATGATAATGGAGCTTTCCAGGTCAGAAACATTGATGAGGTAGGGACCCCCTTTATTTTCAATGGTTATAGGCTGAAGCTATACATGAGACCTCTGTTCAAGGCAGAATTCATCAGTACCATTAGCAGAGAAGTCGATGTGATTTGGATTTTCATGGCTTCAAGTCCACAACACTCTTAGAAATTTGAAAATAAAAGTAAAGAGGTCTGAATGAAAACCTCTATGACACATATGAGACCAAATTTAGGGTTGAAAACCTCTCTAAGGTAGCCCAGGAGCAAAACAAGAGGAAGAAAAATAATAAATATCCCTAGGTGAAATTATCCTCTGAGGCACCTAGGGCAGGCATGTAGCTTGCAACCCTCCTTAGAGGTAGCCTACATGTCTCAAGAAAAAATAAAAGAAAAAAAAAACAAGACAAAAGGAAAGAAAAACACAAGGAAGAAGCTTATACTATGTCTATCGACTTTATTTTATTTTACAATATTATACACAATGGAATATTTCATGTCTACAGGCCCATAATTTACAATATATCTTGCATACTTTGATCCATCCGCCTCATATCCATGATCTCCACTCAGATGACCACCTCTCTCCACAATCCCATCAACAAAAATATCAAATTTGACCTCCTCTCTGTGATGCTACAGGAAGGTCCCGTAGTGCTACAGGAGGGGCCTGTTGTTGGACGGATAAGTCGTTCTTACAGACTGAGACAGACCTCCCAAGTGTCCTATGGACAGCTAGCAACAAACAAACAACTAAATCTATCTTTCTCTAGATATATTGCGATTCATAATTAAATGCTATAAAGGCTTAACGATCCTACCTTTGATCCAACGCTTGTTTGTAGTAGTAATCCTTCAGTCGCCCGAAAGAGTTTCCTTCGAAGATCTACAATCAAAAATAAGAAAACATCAAATAGAAACTGTATATCATATATTCATAAATCATATCTATTATGGTGATCAAGGAATCCATAAAATAAACTAATCAATTGACAGCTTATTGATAAAAACAGAGTTATTTGTATTAACTTAAATAAGAAGAGCCTTACAACCGTGTCCACCTTGATGTTATACAGGCCTTCCTGGGGTCTGAAGCAGGAATTTCCTTTACTCTGACAAGACTTGCACTCTTCTAATCAAGATACATACAGGTATGTAATCTTTCCCACATAAAATCTCAGCTAAAAGGGTCTAAGTTCCAACAGCACTTCACCTCAGATAATACTAAAGCTTCAACTCATCAATTTTAACCCTTTGAGGCTGCCCTATGCCTCTTTTTATAGTGAAAGAGAGGAGGCTACATCTCCAAACAAGAAGGGATAAAATCCTCCTTCAAAGGGATTAGCTCCTTACATCAAGGGGTTAGCTGCTTAATGGATGGGATGCATGAACCTGAAAAGAGCGGATTTTCCACTGCAGGAATGTTTCTAGAAGCTTCCAAAAATGACTCAAATTTAGCTTCTAGATTTTACTTGTGCCTTTTTTAACCTTTTACAGGGGTCCGCACTTTTAGTAAGCAGAAAGTGCGCTTGGCTACGCATGATTTATAGCCAACAAGTGCAGGACCATAGGAAAAATTAGGAGAAAGTGCGGTACCAGATTTTTAAGGCTTTTATGAGCTTTTCTCTTAGTTTCAAGGCTTGACTTTGGGAACTTTGATATTTTAGACTTTCAAGGGAGTACTAAAATGTCATGGTGAAAAATTTTAGTGTAACAAATTACCCCCTAAAGTGTGAAATATGAGAATATTCGAAGAGTGATGTGCTTTATCATTTCAAGGATTAGCCTGTGGACACCCCAGTCGGAACCTGTAAAAACATTCAATGCAAAATGTATATATGTATATATATCATCGCTGAGGTAGGCATTCCCATACTTAGATCAAAATTAACTAAACTTGTTCTGATACATAAATGATTTTAATATTACATCAATAATGTAGACACAGCATGGATGCAGCCATCTGTAATGAATCGTCTACTACATAATGAATAATAAAACTCCTTGCAGCATGGATGGTGGAAACTAGATCCAGGGTCTTGATTTCTGCTTCCCGAACTAGTATGATTCTATCCATGCGATTAAATGCGTTGAAGTCAAACATTGTAGAAACCACTTGATTACTAGTCAATGATGTGAACTGTTAACAAGTGTGAGAGAAACCACCAACAATGAAAATGGCTCTCAAAGTACTTAGTAAAATCCATGAAATGCTAATGTGTGGCTCTCAAAGTACTTAGTAAAATCCATGAAATGCTAATGAAATGCTAAAAAACATAAGAAAAATCCAAGGGTGTTCTTTTTCGTAAATTTAGTCCCTCAGGCCCGAAAAAGGATAAAATGATGCAAGAGAGAAATCTGTTGACCATGATTAGTCAACGTATACCTTTTTCGTAAATAGTTCATTTCAGTCCGGAAAAGGGGTAAAATTATACTGAAGGGACGACCGTTCATTTACTTTAATGAGTTCGAATAGTCAAGTACTCAGTAATCTTTTCATCTTTAGAGAATCTGAAAAGGGCTTAAAAGAGAACTCCAAGGTTTCGCTTTTTCGTAATTTTCAAGAGTCCGAAAAAGTGAAGAAGTATACTTAGTAGTTTCGCTTTTTCTGTAAATTTTAACGAGTTCGAAAAAGGGATTAAAACGTACTCATGTGGCCGAGCAGGAAAATATAGAAAGAACTCGGCATTTTCATGTGTTTTAGGAGAATGAAAGATAGAAAAATAATATTGGGATTTTCATCAGTTTAACGAGTCTTGAAAATAGTAACCGAAATGGACTCAAGATAGGTTTCATTTTTACACAAGCTTGAAACATAGGAAAAATTATGCTTGGAAAAGCGTTTGTTTCATTTTTACACAAGCTTGAAACAGAGAAAATTGTGCTTGAGATTGGTTTGTTTCATTTTTACACAAGCTTGAAACAAAGGAAAAATCATGCTTGAGATAAGTTTTTAATGCCCCCCAAGCGTAACTGCTAGAGTGCATGCCCCCCCAGCTTCATTTCATTCAACTAAATAGATTACTGGTAATTAATAGCTGGATGGAATGAAGGTTCATTTACGAGATCATATGCAAGACTCGACCTAAAACTGTAAGAAAATTATGCAAAGACTGAAATAACTGACCTAAATATACGACTTAACATTTACGATATCTAGTCAAAGACTCGACTCTATTAGGGGAGGATTTGTTTCATTTTTTAACGAGATTGACATAGGAAAAGAACTATGCTCATGGCAACGTGTTTCATTTTTAACGAGGTTGACACAGTAACAGGAACTATCCTCACCTAAATGTTTCATTTTTTAACAAGGTTGACACAGTAAAAGAACTGTCCTCAAATCTACTCTCTACAATCTACCTATATAACCTACTGATTCATTTTTTAATGAGTTTGACATAGGAAAAGAACTATCCTCATGGCCCATTGATTCATTTTTTAACGAGGTTGACGCAGTAAAAGGAACTATCCTCTTGATCCACTGATTCATTTTTAACGAGGTTGACACAGTAAAAGGAACTTTCCTCATACCTGATTCATTTTTTACGAGGTTGACTCAGTAACAGGAACCATCCTTAGAAACTACGTATTTTTAATCTATCAACCTACTCTCTACAATCTACCTACTGATTCATTTTTTAATGAGGTTGACACAAGAAAAGAACTATCCTCATACCTGATTCATTTTTTAACGAGGTTGACACAGTAAAAGGAACTATCCTCGTAAGAATCTGTTTCATTTTTTAACGAGGTTAACACCGGAAAATAACATTCTTCTTGGAAGCTTGTTTCATTTTTTTTTAACGAGCTTGACACAAGAAAAGGAACTATGTTCTCGACTAACTGATTCATTTTTTAATGAGGTTGACACAGTAAAAGGAACTATCCTCACCTACATGTTTCATTTTTTAACGAGGTTGACACAGTAAAAGAAACTATCCTCATAGTGACTTGATCATGGCTTCCAACTGGAAGAAACACATGTCAATGGACACACCATGATCATGGCTTCCAAGAGGTCTTCATCAGAAGGAAGAATAGTTCTCTAGAAGGAACACATGTCAAGGGACTCAAAAGGGATAAGAACATCGCGTTCAAATAATCCCATAGAGTTTTCCATGTCAATTACCAGATCTAAGTCAAAGGAAGATGAGCAAACAGTGAGAGGCTTTCTTGCATCGGTAACTGAAAACATGGGACTGGTTGCCATATAATTAACCCTTGGCGGGGTAGATACCACTTTAGTATGAGGAAAATTTAGGGGTGTCGGATTATTGGTAGTCAAATCAAGACTAGGGAATGAAAGTTGGTCAACAGTCACAATGTTTCCATTATGAGGGAAAGACATCACGCGAAGGAGTGTCGAAACGACAGCTTTCATTGCATAGACATAGTCTCACCCAAGGAGTAAATTGAAATCCAAGGGGCCTCGAACTACCATAAGATCAATACAAACAGTTTTACCTTCCAAAGTAATAGAAAACTTAGGAAGGATCCCCAAAGGTTCACTAATGGTTCTATTAAAAGCTTTCAGATTCTGCGTAACAGGCGCAAGATGAGGGGAACCCAAAGCTTTCCAAGCCGTTGAGGATAAAATACTAACAGAAGCACCTTCATCTACATGTGTGCGACATATATTCTTACGACAAGCCTGCACAATTATTTGGAAAGGGATGGAAGAAGGAAGACGCAGTTCTATCAATCTATTCCAATCAAAGGAAAAGACCTCAATACTTGGAGGGGGTTCTATAGGAACAGGTGAAATTCCCCCCGGCGTATAAGAATCTGATGTAACAAGAAGAACCAGAGCAGTATGAAGTTCACTCTCTTTAGGGAGAGTGGGATCGACCGAATGTGAAATTGAGTCGACCACTTGATCAACTAATGGATCATCAACCTGAGTGATATGAGTTTCACTCTCCAATGGAAGAGTGGGATTGACTGTACTTGGAATTAGATCAATCACTCCATCAATTGACGATAACCAGTTGGAACTCCTTGCCATGAAACAATAAGGTTTTCCAACAATTTTAAAGCGTCGCAAAAGGCATGATAGACTACAAATTTTGGCCGAAGCCTCTTTGGCCCAGCATAGCACTTGATGATGGACATTTAGCCCAAATTTCAAGAAATTTGGGAAACATTTTGTCAATTTTGAAATTTTTGGCCTTAAAACAGATTTTCCTACCCGACGCATCGCGCCACTTGGCGCGCGCTTACAATTGGGAGCTCCTTTGGAGGAAAAATTTGTATTTCTGGATTTTTTATGAAAATTTATGCATTCCTATCAATTACCTAAGGATTTGGACAAGTTTTGTGTTGCCTGAAGGGTCAAAAACACCTTAAAAATGGCCTTTCTGCCACTTTTTGCACACATAGGAAGCAGTGTTGGGAGATTTGATTTTTGGAGGGGTAAATGGAAACCAAATTTAGAAATTCCACTTGGGTTGGAAATTAGAAAGGTAGGGCTTTCAAAAGAGATATCCTACACTGAATTTGGACTTCGGGAAGGCCCTCCAAATCAGACTCAAAGTGGCGCAATGCATAGAGATTTTAGGCGCGGCGCATTGGGAATTTTGGTCTCATTTTCACTCAGCAGCTCATATTTTCGCCTAGTTTTGGCCAGTTTGACTTTTTCATGTAACTCTTGATGTAACTTGGTGTAATTTCATGACTTTGATGTAATTTTGGTACATTTTTACTCATCCAAGTAGATTCATTCACCAAAAATTGAAAAGTAATTGAATGAATCAGTTTCCTATCATATAGAGGCAAGTTGTTTCATTGCCTATTTTTCAGTTCCTAGTTTAGATGTGGTTGAAACAGCTCATAGAATGGTGAGCTTGACCCCTAGAGGCATGGGGATGAGTTAGGCTTGTCTATATCTTGTATTTCCTCAGTCATTTTCAGGGTTGGACACTTGGGATTGCTTGGCACTTCATTGTACATTTCATCTCTGCAATTTTGGCAAAGGAATAGACCAAGGTTTGCAACACTCTTTGGGATCCTTGTGGCTCTATGTTTCGATGGTGTGTTTCTATCAGTGATTGTAAGTTATTTAATGTTTCATGTGCACCATTTTCCTTCTTATTTCTTCTCAAATTAAACAAACAATTTATAAAGGTGGAATTCATAGATTGCTTTGCTCTGCCATGAGTTTTGTTTAGTTTTCCATGTTTTCATCTGTTTGAAGAGGATTATTGTGAGCCTCTTGCCCTCTTCAGCTCCTCACCGGTCTGAACCATTCATTCATTCAATTCAAAGCATCAAAATGATTTCCTACCTTGCCCCAATCGGAACTCTACAAAAACTAGGCCTCATCCCCAGACCCAAAACTGCCCTTCCCTTTATTTCCAACAAAACCCCCAAAATCAAAATCAAATACTTTTACTTATATACCTAGCCTAAAATCAGCCTTTATTTCAAGTCATCTCAAGCCTTATTGATTATCTTTGCTGAGATTGACCCGGAGAGACCCCTCTCCTGATCTGGTAGGGCTAGCGACCAGACTGAGCGTGGTTTGATGTTACCCTGAACTCTGCCTTCCTTCAGCCTGAGGTAGATTTAGGAAATAACACCTTGGTTGGTAAATTCCATAACAGTTGCCTTTAGATTCAACTTCAGTGAATTTTATTAACAATTTAAAACTAAAATTAACAATTCACAATTCACACCTAACAATTAAAATTCACAATTCACGCCTATGGTCTCTAAAATTAAAAAAAAACAAATGAACACGTGCTATCAAATCTAGGAGTCAAACCACACACAAACAGTAGATTCCTGCACTAAAAACACTAGTTGGTGATGAAATCCAACATCGTATAATTTTAATGCAAAAATGGCAGTTGGAACAGTTACCCCAACAACCTTCTTAATGAAACAGACTGGTGCAAGTTTCTCCACTATGCCATCTCGAGTGAAGATAACCCTCCGGAGAGTCCAAGTGAGTCTAGCCGACGTCTGTTCCAGGTATAGTGGGATCTTCGCTTCATCGTCAGCTTGGGCAAGAATCCTAAATTTTACGGCCACTAAGGTCACCAACAAGAACAAATATACCTGGGGGAACATTATACGATTTGATACACACGCAAGGGCAGAGTAACAAAGCTCAATCCCCTTGAAGGCTCCTTGACATAATCCAAGGTTTACCAACAAGTGACCCCAGGCTCCTCGAAAATGGTCAATCCAAGGTTTACCATTGTTAATACGTGTATATCTTCTATCGTTCCCAATGAGGAAGGATTGATTACCTCACTGGTTCGGATATGATCTCGTGCTTGACTCCTTTAGGAGGAGCTTCCCAGAGCATACATGCTACTATTGGAATTTCCTACCGCAAGATCGACTACTTGTTTGTTTTAGTTGCTTTGGAAATTTAACTACAGCCTATTCCAAAGCACTAATCCTGAGCTATATTGGTGGAAAGAGTCCTAAAAATGTAAAAATTACTAGATGAATTTTAATTAAGCGCTATGTTATTTAGGCTGTTATTACTCAAAGGGTAAATGGACATGAAACCAATGGTGTTATGACCCGACTCAGAACTGAATGCAATCGAATATGATAATGTAATCTTTTCAATTCGATGAATCCTAATTAAAGTAGGGAGAGAGTTTCCATTCACTTCCAACAATGCAAAAAACTGATCAATAAGAGAAAATATAACAAATTCTCTAATGCACTAATTTCATCAAGAAAAACTAATGCTAATCAATTCCATATTTTTTTATTTTTGTGTTTTTAAAACAAGCATAAAAACATGTAAATTAAAATAAAATAAAACTTATCTAAATCTACGATTGATTTTTCGAGAATGTAAACTATGCAGTTGTAATCTATGCACAATTCACATGAAAACTATGCAAATGTAATCTATGCACATTTTTCATTCATATTCTGAAAATGAGAATTCTAATTAAGAAAATGTGATCTATGCAAGAGAATTCTCAAACACAAGATGATTCTAATGTAATATAAGAACCAATCAAGTGTAAGTAAAGAAAATTGGGTGAGAGTTCCAAAGATCAAAAAATAAAAACACTCAAAGGCGATTAACACTCATACAAAATTTAGCACCCCCCCCCCCCTCGGGCGAATGAGGGGGAAATTTTTTGCAAAAACAAAAGCAAAAAGATGCAAAATTGCGAAAATACTGAGACAAACCTCCAAGTAATTACCAAAGGAAATCAAATTAAGAATTTCTCATAAAAGAGACTCAAAACACTCAATTAGCTTAACGGAGATTAATGAGATGAAAAATTTGCTGAAAGGAACTCATAAATAAGGCTTTTTGACAAAAAAATACAAATATGGGTAGATGCTAAGAATCCTAAATTAAATCTAGACTAAGCCTGAAAAGGAAATTTTAAGTTTTCATAAAATTTTCCCAGGGTCCGGAGGCGCCAGAGTAAACAGGTGCGGTACTGCACTGGTTACTCAAGAAAATTGCGGAGATGACCACACTGTGCGTGAATGCAAAGTGCGGAGATCAGAAAACTTCAAGAAAACAAAATTTTTCAAAACTTTTCAAAGTACAAAAAAATTAAACTAAGCCACCCAAACCAGTATACATCAATCAAGAACCAGAAAAATCATTTTCTCAAGTCAAAACAAAAGGATTCGCCATTTTCCCCAATGGAGTCGCCAATTTGTTGGATGGATAAGTCATTCTTGTGGACAAGACAGACCTCCCAAGTGTCCTACGGACATCTAGCAACAAACAGGCAACTAAATCTATCTTTCTCTAGATATATTGTGATTCATAATTAAATGCTATAAAGGCTTAACGATCCTACCTTTGATCCAACGCTTGTTTGTAGTAGTAATCCTTCAGTCGCCTGAAAGAGTTGCCTTCGAAGATCTGCAATCACAAACAAGAAAATATCAAATAGCACCTATATAGCATATATTCATAAATCATATCTATTATGGTGATCAAGGAATCCATAAAATAAACTAATCAATTGACAGCTTATTGAGAAAAACAGAGTTATTTGTACTAACTTAAATAAGAAGAGCCTTACAACCATGTCTACCTTGATGTCATACAAGCCTTCCTGGGGTCCGAAGAAGGAATCTCCTTTACTCTGACAAGACTTGCACTCTTCCAACCGAGATACATACAGGTATGTAATCTTTCCCACATAAAATCTCAGCTAAAAGGGTCTAAGTTCCAACAACACTTCACCTCAAATAATACTAAAGCTTCAACTCATCAATTGTAACCCTTTGAGGCTGCCCTATGCCTCTTTTTATAGTGAAAGAGAGGAGGTTACAGCTCCAAACAAGAAGGGATAGAATTATCCTGCAAAGGAATTAGCTCCTTACCTCAAGGGGTTAGCTCCTTAATGGATGGGATGCATGAACCTGAAAAGAGCGGACTTTCCACCGCAGGAATGTTTCTAGAAGCTTCCAAAAATGACTCAAACTGAGCTTCTAGATTTTACTTGCGCCTTTTTTTACCTTTTACAGGGGTTTGCACTTTTAATAAGCAGAAAGTGCGCTTGGCTATGCATGATTTATAGCCAACAAGTGCAGGACTGCAGACAAAACTAGGAGAAAGTGCAATACCAGAGTATTAAGGCTTTTATGAGCTTTTCTCTTAGTTTCAAGGCTTGACTTTGGGAACTTTGATATTGTAGACTTTCAAGGGAGTACTAAAATGTCATGGTGACAAATTTCAGTGTAACACCTGCAAAGCTACAGGAGGTATATAAAAGGAGGAGTACAGCCCAAAAGAACATAATGGCTCCAAGAAATGATGAAGAAGTTTCTCTAATTATTTTCCATGATCTATCGATCACCCATCCACTCTATTTCACCAAAACATTGCTCAAATTATCCACTTTGTCCTACTTAAAAAAAACACATAAGCCATCATTTTTAATCCTACAAGTGTCTACACTACTCCTTTATGACCCCAACTATTGGAAATACTGAGGGGGGGGGGGGGGTGAATCAGTATTACTTTCAATTAGTATTATTATTAATATTTCAGAGCATTAGTTAATATTCAATTATTATCAGTGTTTGTACAATGATAGCAGTAAACAAAAGGAATACAAATGCGCATAGTATTTAAGGTGGAAACCCCCTCCGAGACAAAAACCACCTGAATTTTTTTCTAATAATTCTTTAATATTCAACTCCAATTGAAAATAAAGCTCCAACTTCTTAGAATATAGAAAATAATTCTTCTCTAGCTCCCACTAGATGGACGCTCCAACACCCGAGATCCTTCAATAGTCAACTGAACGGATGCCCCAACACCCAATGAGCTACAACTAACGCTAGCACCACCCTACCACCCTGAAGTTTTCACAGGCTTGAACCTGTTGGTGGCTTCATGCACCAACCTAGCACCACCCTACCACCCTATAGAGGAATAAAAGAAGAATGGACTCTCGTACGCGGGAAAATGGTCCACTTTAAAATGATATAGAATGATGTAGAAGAAGAAGAAACACTAGGCCATAACCCCAACTATGACACAACCACCTAATGATGATCGTAAACCTCTCGACACTGCCTCTTCGATTCTTGGCAAATAGACACTTGTAAAATTTTTACAATGATTCTCTTACAATGACTCAGTACATTGATACCTTTACAATGACTGTATGTAGTGCTACCCACTTGAAGACTTCATGTGGTGAACTTCGTGTTGATGTTCTTCACCTTGATTGCTGCTCTTGTCATGCTACCCTTTCTCACTCTTTAGAACATTAGATCATGCATTGAGTCTTATATTGATGAATATATAATACCTGCAAAAATTATTCAAGCAAATACACATGACATGATACTAGCAAAACTTACCTCATCCTGTAGATCATATGTCAGTGCTAAAAAAAAAAAATTAGAATAGAAAGAAACTAATGCAATTAAGAGATGAACATGAATATACATAATATACTTACTTGGAGCTTACCTTTTCGGCATCATTTTGCTACACCTTGCTTTGCTTTGCTAGCCTAGAAAGTATGGTCCTTTGCAGCCCTTGACGGCATATGATATAGATTTTTCTTGCCCCCCAATATGTGATTTTTGGTCATGTACTAGCCTTCTGAGTCTTCTTTCCAATGCCACAAGTCTGACCCAATTTTCATTCTTCAAGACAAATTTATGCCCAATCTCTCACAATGACCTAATTATGGACTAGTTCAGTAGAGAAAACTTCTCTAGTGTGCCATGTGTCATTGTTTCCTCCTTCGACTCTGAAATGGATACACAGAAGACTACATTCCATGCACTATCCACCAATTTTTACAGAATTCTAATCAGATTCTCAGAGATAGAGTTATGATGATTTTCCCAAGGTCACCTCTTTGAGATGAAGTTTAGGAGCCTGCACAAACCCTAACTTCCACAGATCATATCTCCTAAAATATTCTGAACCATGATCTAAAAGTTTTACACAAGCTTCCTCAAGATCTCGGCTTTGCGTGATAAAAATTTTAGCTTCTGAACCTTCGTATAAAAAAAGTTATAGCGAAAATTCCACAATGACATGTTTCTGGTAGAGAAATCCCTACATGAGGAGGATACGAGGATCACAATTTATATAAATGCTTAGGTTGAGAGGGTCTTCAACAAGTAAATGTGGGATGGAATTCACGACCTTAAAAATTATTTATTATTTATTTTTCAATGACCACAACCAATGATTGGTGTCATGCCACAACCCCATGGGGTTTTAGCCCACTAACTGGGTTTACTAACTTCAAACATGAATATCTCTCAAACCGTGAAGAATTACGCAGCGTGCCATCAACGGAAACATCTCGAAAAGTAGAAACCATAAAAAATATCCTTGACTCGGAATATAGTAATTTTGTAGGTCAAAATTCCCATAAAATATCGGGGTAGCCTTTGGTGCCGCTTGGGTTGACATCAATGACAACCATTGATCAACAATATCCCCCTTTGGCATTGATGGAAACACAAGTACTCCCCCTATGATCATGACACCTCTTCCTACAACATTCTCTCCCCCTTTGACATCAATGGCAAAGGGTAACTCCCCCTGACACACAACCATCCTGCAGACCTGTACACACTTCCACTCCCCCTTTATTTTCTGAATAAGGAAAATCTAATGAGAACTTGGGAGAGTCCCAAGCTTCTGGAAAGATATTCAAATGCTTCACAAGGTAAAGGTTTAGTGAAGATATCAGCAATTTGTTCTTTTGTACCAACATATTAAAGTTTGATATTATTTTCAGCAACTTGTTCTATAACAAAATGATATTTGATCAGAATGTGTTTTTCTTTTGAATGCATGACAGGATTCTTGGAGATGTTGATGGCACTAGTGTTATCACAGAAGATGTGAATAGGCTCACTGAATTGTACTTGAAGATCTTGAAATTTTTTTTTCATCCAAAGTACTTGAGTACAATAAGCTATCACTGCAATTTATTTTGCTTCTACTATAGATAACGAGATTGAGATTTGATTTTTTCTCAACCATGATACGAGACAACCACCTAGATAGAATGCTGCTCCACTAGTTCTCTGACGATCATCAGCGCTTCCTACCCAATTTCCATCTGTAAAGGCTTGAATAATGATATTGTTACCCTTGGGATACCACAAGCCATATTCTATTGTTCCCTTTAGATATCGAAGTATTCTGTTGAGGACAGTAATATGTGATTATTTTGGTGCTGCTTGGAATCTTGCTACTTGTCCAACTGCTTGCATAACATCTGGCTAGGAGGTTGTTGCATATAGAAGACTACCAATCATATATCTGTACAACCTCTAATCCACATCCTTATATGAGTATTCTATGCTCAATTTGAAACCTATTACCATCGGAGTAAGGATGGGTTTGCAATATTCCATTTTGAATTTCTTAATAATTTCCTTGATGTACTTGGCTTGACATATAAATATTCCTTTCTCTTGCTAGGACATTTAAAGCCCTAAGAAGTATGTCAGCTCACCAAGTAAAGACATCTCAAACTCACTTTGCATCTTTGTAGCAAAGTTCTTACTTATTCGATCATCATTTCTACCAAAGATTATATCATCCACATAAACCTCAACGATTGTTAAATTATCCTTTTCTATTTGTACATAAAGATTGCTATCAGCAGTACCTTTCTTGAACCCTTTTTGACATAGATATCCATCAAGACGAGCATACCATGCTCTAGGAGCCTGCTTGAGACCATATAGAGCCTTCTTTAAGCTACAAACATAATCTTATTTTTTTGATAGTAGAAAACCTTTAGGTTGTTCAATGTAAACTTCTTCTTCTAATTCGCCATTGAGGAATGCTGACTTACATCCATTTGGTAGACTTTCATTTTTCTTGAACATGCATAGGAAAGAGACATCCAGATGGCTTCCATTCTGGCAACTGGTACAAATGTTTCATCGAAATCAATTCCTTCCACTTGTGCATAGCCTTTGCAAACCAATCTTGCTTTGTTTCTGGTAACATGTCCATCTCCATTCAATTTTTTCCTGAACACCCATTTAGTCCCAATGAAATTTTTATCTTTTGGTCATGGAACTAATTCCCGGGTGTTATTCTTCTCAATTTGATCCAATTCTTCATTCATAGCTACTACCCAATGTTCATTCTCGCTAGCTTCCTCAAAACTACTAGGCTCAAAGGTTGCTAGAAAAGCAATGTGAGATTGTTGTGATGAACGAAGCTGTCGACCTTCATTTATGTCACCAATGATTTGATTTGTTGGATGGTTCTTTTGAATCCATTCTTTTGTTCTCTTTGGAGGAGCTTCTTGTTTTTTTTCTTGTATATCTTGATGATCATTATTTACTTCTTCCTAGTTGAATGTTGCTTATTGTTCTAGAATTTTCTCTGTGTCTCTTTCAACCTCTGTCTCAAGTTTGAAAGATTCTAGGTCCTCATCATTATTCGTTGGAATACCATCTTCGTCAAATGTAACATTTATGCTCTCCACTATCTGTTTTCATCTTAGATTATAGTATTTATAGGCCTTTCTTTTGCGTGAGTAGCCAACAAAGATACCTTCATCAACACGTGATTCAAACTTACCTAACTTTCGATCTTCTCTTTTGATATCACATTTGCTTCCGAAGATTCTAAAATATTTTACATTAGCTAGTTTTCCTTTCCATAATTCATATAGGGTCATGTTGCAATTATTTCTGAGAAGACTTTGGTTGATAATGAATATTTTCGTATCAATTGCTTGAAACCAGAATTTTTCATCCAATTTTGAGTCCTTCAACATTGTTCTACCCATTTCATGTACGCTTCTGTTCTTTCTTTCAGCAACTCCATTTTGTTGAGGTGTTTGTGTTGTTGAAAACTGTCTTTTTATTCCATTTTCGTCACAGTATTGCTGAAATTATTTTGAAGTGAATTCTCTGCCATTATCTGATCTTAGACACTTTATTTTCAAATAAGTTTCATTTTCGACCAACTCCTTGTAGATCTTAAAGCACTCAAATGCTTCAGATTTCTTCTTTAGGAAACTAATGGTTGTCATCCTAGTATATCCATCTATAATTAACATGAAATATAATTCTCCATCTAGGCCTTTTGTTCTCACAGGACCACATAAATCAGTATGCATTAATTCCAATGGATGTGATGCAAAGTGTTCTTTTGTTTTAAATTCGACTTTTGTCTGCTTGCTGTGCCGACAGGCCTCACTTAGTGTGTTGGAAGGATTTTAGATTTTCGGCATTTCTCGTACTGCTTCCTTTTTTCTTATCCTGACAAGATTTTCGAAGTTTATGTGACCCATTTGTTTGTGACATAACCAACTTTCATCTTCTTTAGCTAGTAGACATGCTTTAGTTTCTTCATCTAGAACATATATTTCGTTTGGAGCTCGAATTGCTATAGCCGCAATTTTACCATACCTGCCTTTCCTGATTTCACATTTTGTGGAGTTGAATAGCATTGTGTGTCCTTGATCAAACATTTGTCCAACACTGAGCAGATTGTGATTCATGTTTTCAACCAATAGAAAATTCTTGGCTAGAACATCTTTGCTTCCGAGAGTGACAATACCTAATCCTATAACATTTGAAGATCCATCGTTTCCAAAGGATACGGTTCCATCCTTCTTCTCTTTTAGAGATACAAATTTGTTTCTATCTCTAATCATATGCGTTGAGAAACTGCTATCAACATACCACACATATTTGTTGTTTTGAGCCTTGAGAGCGAGAGCACAATTATAGTCTTATTCTTCTTCCATGTTCTTTCGTTCTGTGGCTTCAAATATTCTTCTAGAGGATTTTCAAGTCTGTAGTATCTAGCTATGTGTCCAAAGTTTCGAAATTTCTAATATTCCATATTATTTCTTAAATGTTGAAATCTATTGATGTTTCGTTGAGCCCTGGGAGGTTCAAATTTGACAGATCTCCTGCAATTGTATTGGTTCCTAGGATATGTGTGACATTCTACATCTTTATGACCAAATTTTCCACATGAATAACAATATCCATGAAAAATATGTTGGTACCTGGATGGAAATATTTGTTTGGGAATTGTCTTCCAAGGCTGTTCTGGCGAATCTTGTCCAATGAATTCTACATGCATGTCAGATCTCATAGGTTCATTGTATTTTGTTGTAGAAGGTCCTGCTTCTTCTTCTTTGTAAGCGAGGTCAGTTCTATCATTGTAAGACCGTTGATTGTTAATGAGTTCTTACAATTCCTTGAGTTTTTGGCATAGTTTTGGACAGTTTTTCCCTTCTTCACTTCCTTACGCAGCGAGACTACTTCCGCTTCTAATGCTTCCATTTCTTGGTTGCTTTCTTCCAACTTTCTTTGAAGTCACTCTTCAATACATTTGTGTTCTTCAACTTCAATTTTGAGACCTTGAACTTGTTCTTTAAGAGTATTGGAATGGATATTCTCTGCCTTGAGCTCTTTTATAAGCCCAATTGTCTCCTTAGAAAATTATTCTACGGTCAACCCTTATTCTTCATTGTTTGATACCTCTTGTTTATTGTGTTTGGCAATAAATATTACTATCTCATTGGCTTCTTCTTCGTTGTCATTGTCTTCATTAGATGATGAGCTATAGTATTTAGAGAGAAAGTTCCTTTTGAATCCTATCTTTTTGCCTTGCTTGTTAAATTTCTTAAAGCCTTTCTTTCCTTTTGAGTTGCCATCACTAATGCTAGGAAATTTTGGTGCGAAATTCCCAACCTCACCATAGCTGAAACATATCAATGGAAGTTTACTTTTGAATTTTCCCTTACCAATTTTTAGTTTTCTCATAAAGTAAGCATATTATCTATCTAAAAGACCTTATTCATCATCTTACTTTTCTTCACACTTGCAGGTGCAGGTCTTTTCCTTTGAAGGGTGTTTGTCCTTATTGGCTTTCTTAGATGCAGCAAATGCAATTTATAGATGTGACGTACCCTCTTCCTCATCAAGTCTCATTTCATATGCTATGAGAACTCCATGCAATTCCTCTTTGCTGAGTTTGTCCAAATTTTCACTGTATTCTAAGACCGATACCTTTGGGTTGAATCTCCTTGGTAACATTCTAAGAATCTTTTGTATAATATTCTTCTCATCAACAGGCTCTCCCAATCCTTCGAGAGTGTTGGTTATTTCATCAACGTGTTGGAATTATGCAGCAATGTTGTTATTTTCTTTCATTCTAAGTTGCTCAAATTTTGCTCTGTAGATGTGAAGCTTTGCTTCTTTGACATTTGAGTCACCTGCATATATATTATCAAGCTTGTCCCATACATTTTTGGCAGTTTTACAACCCAACACCTTATGATAAGCAGATTCAATAAGTGCACTGATAATAATATTCTTTGCTTTTGCATCATTTACCAAATTCTTCTTACCTTGTTCATCCGTAGTTGGTGTAAAGCCATTTTGAATAGTGTCCCATACTTCATAACCTTGTGCCAAGAGATAGACCTCCATTCTTCCTTTCCAGAGTGCATAATTATTTTCATTGAACAGATGATGCAGGAGCATCCTGCTTGATTTTCATTAAAATATTGTGTAATTAGGGGGTGATGTCTTTTTAATTATTTTATAAATTATTATGCTCATTTGTAATAAATTAAGAGAGAATAATATGAGTCTGAGGATTATTGTTAATATTCTCTTACTTAATTGAGAATATGAGGGAATTGAGTTGGATAGATAATTTAGGGATTAGGAATTCCTTAAATGGAACTTAGTTGAGTCAAATAAGAGATAAAGATATTTTAGGATTTGGTTGAGATTTGTGTGGAGGAAATCATGGATTGGAGTTAATTCATAATTATGTATAAATATGAAACTTGTGTGAGGATGGAGGAAAATTAGGAATACAAAGAGAGATAGAGAGAAATGTTGTGAGAGGGCTGAGAGCCGAGAGGCCCACAAATGTAATATTCAGGAAAATGGTTTGAATCTGAATTTTCTTGTGATTATTATATTAAGCAAGTATTTGTTTATTGTTGGCTCTCTATTCATTTCTAATATGGATTGAATCTAAGCTGTTTATAAGTGATTATTATGAGCGTTTTTGTTAAGAAGGGGATACACACTCTATTATGTGCAAGTATCTGTTTTATTGAAGAATCCCTGCCTCATTTGGTATCAGAGCCAAAAAGTTGTTTGTTCTACATTTTGTTTTGAATCTGCAAGTATATATATATACAATAGACAAGTATGGTATTTGCAAGAATGTGAGTTCACTTGGAATCAACGTCGTTGGCGAAGTCAACTAACGGAGGAATCAACCAACGTATGAGACAATCCAACACTGCGTACTGGGTGTAGAGGTAGTCAATGTTGAATGTGGCATTAGAGTTGTGGAGATAATGTCGTAAGGCAGAACGAGTGTTGAAGGTCGCAAATTGGATTGATGTGCAGACTTGGCTATGATGACTGCATTAAAATCCCAATGTCGGCACCATGGAGTTGTGATATGAAGACAATGTGATATGAAATTCACAACTATGTTAGCAATCATACAAATACAATGTCCAATCCAAGTTGAATGAAGATTGAAATTAATAGTGTGAATTGTGAGTCAAAATTATTGATTTTGGCCAATATAGACTACAGTTTTGTATTATTTAAAACCAGAGTCATTGTGGAGCCAATGTGTTTCACAAAAAAAGAAAGTAAGATTGGGTCGGTTGAGGCTGTGGCAAAACAAAAACATGTAAGCGCTGTGTAGAAACGAAAACACCCTGGATCATTTGAGGAGGCCATTGATTTGTAGAAGGCCATGAGTCGTGTTGTTCGGCTCTGTTGACAAGGCATGTAGAAGGTTGTGAGTCTTTCTATTTGGCTCTGTTGATAGGCAGAGAGATACATTGCTAGATTGGAGCATTGTGAGTCGTGGCAGAGGGGGCGAGTTAGAGGAATTCTTCTTCACTCGCTTCGATGACCACGCTAATCCGCCAATGCGTCATAGCTTGTCTTGTGCTATGAGAGCCGATGTGTCACTCCAGAACTGGAGCTGGAGTGCAACTGTAGATAAAAACATAAAAAGGTTCCTGTAGATCATATCGAAGGAAAATTAAGGGTTGTGTTTTCAATTATGGTGTGGCCATCGTACACCACTTCGAACTTGTTCTGGAAATCTCATCAGCTCGACCTTGGGCAGAGGGGGAAGAATAATGGATGTAATGGAAGCGGCTGGAAAACCAACTAGTACAAGAGTGTTTCATGGTTGGTGCATGGGTATGTGACGAGTGGACATTTTGAGAAGGTTGTTTGAAATATTATTTTTAACTTCTACGTGCTAGCTAAACATACTTTTGGTGATTGGCGCTAGAGTTACAACATGTTGAATGTTCTTTGGGCTTCAGAACTATCGCCTATGGTGGAAGAGGAGTGAAGATCTACACATTCACCACCCCTGATGACAATCTAACAAATCCGATGTCGAGTATTTTGAGATATGGAGTGACCTAAACGAATTTGGAGTCTGTCTCTTGCACACACTACTAGCTTGCGTAGCAGTAGTTTGGCATGGTAAATTTTATTCCAGCAAGACACCTTGTTGTTCAACTATAATGACCTGATTTTATGAAGGATTTTATATTGGCTTGTATTTGTATGGAAGTATGGTAAGTGCTCATTGAATGAATCAATATTCATTGATTAAAGGTGTTCTTAAAAATTGGATGATTTAATTTCCCTTGTCATACTCGATAAGTTAATTCTAAATAAATCTTGGGAAAGGTGGCTTGCATTTCGATTTAAAGGCTTCAATATCACGTGAAGTGATAATGGGAGACTGATGATATTTTCATAAGAATGGAGTATGAGAGAGAGTGAATATTTTACATCATGAAAATGTATTAAGGGTGGATGTTCATTGGTATATTGTATAACTTGAATTAGAGTAAAAATATCCACTATTGTAATTATTGGGTAAAGCTTTGAAGTCAAATAAGATGTTAAGGTAAAATGAAAATTTGGATAGCTTGAGTCAAGTTAAACCATTGAGTTATTGTACAAGAGGGTGTATTTTTCATCCAAGCTGAAGAGTTGATGTAAAATCTGGAGTCAAAGGTTTGAATGTAATTGGGTGCATGATCGGCGGAGCCCAACACCCAAAGAGTTTGGTCATTATAACACATGAAATACTACAGTTGTTGTTTGCAACAAAGAGGAGCAAGATAATTGCCATAAATGATTTCAAGACAGACAACTGAAAAAGGTCAAGCGTGGGAAGAGAGCTTGTATTGATGAATCGAAAGTATGAAGGCTTTATAAAAATGGGATTTGAATGAAATCCACACGTGAATAGATGACGTTCACAAAGGAGGAGAAGATGACTGTTGATAGTCATTTTAGAGGTTCTGAGAAAGACCACAACAGAAGAAAGAGGAAGGAAGATGCCAAGTAAAATGGCATATGTAAGCAGTTAACTGACGAAGAATATGAGAGGGAGAAATCTGAGATAACAGTTCACGTTGAGTTATTGATAGAATTGTTGCAGAGAAACAAGAAAGACCAGAGACATGGTTGGACCATGAGGAAGAAAGTGAAATGGCAGAGGCTACACGCAAAGAAGGAAAAATAGGTAAACATACAGTTGATAGAAGAGATGAGGAAGCTCGAGCAGATGATGAGTGTGCAAATGAGATGTGAAGAACTCAGAGAGGTTGAGTTAAAAATGGAAGTTTCCATTTGTGGCCCAGAACAAGGTGAAATTCTGGGTGACAAGATCAATGAGAAAGATCTCATGGGCTATTGGAATAGTTCAAAAGATTTGGAGGTTATGTTGAAAAGAGAAGCAGATGAGGCTATGAAGCCTTGTATTTTTAAAACTCATAGTTTGTGTATGTTTGCAGGATGTGCAAAAAATGATGAACAGTCTGGTGAAACTATAACAGAAATGAATGAAGCTCTTGAGGTGAAGTATGATGGAGAATGCCTTTTAGAGGAGGAAGGTACTATTTTTTTGCAGCAAAAAGAATGCATAGATGAATTCTTGTTTGGTGTAAAATAGCCAGTTGAAGTTGTTATGAAGCAGAATCATAATGAAAATGTCGAAGTGATATTCCAAGGAGGTAAACAAATGAATTTGTTTAATGAAATTGATGACATAATTTTGCAATGTGATGATACAGAAAACTGGATAACTCAGGAGGATTTCCATAAGAGAATGAAGCTGGGAATGAATGTTGTGATGAAATGCTGGAAATATTTCACATGGAAATAGAGTTCTTGGATTGATGGCTTAAGGAACCTGAAGGAGAAGTGAAGCTTGCAGAACCTGATACAAAAGAGATTGCAGTTACTGTGCATGATAAGGATGAAATGGCTCTAAATTTTACAGAGTTAAGTGAATGTTTTAACTCTTCAAATAGTGATTTGGTTATAGGTACAGGAGGCAACATTAATAAATATGATGTTGAAATCAGAGGAATTGACCAGAAAGTATTTGGAGCTGAGATGAAAGATCAGGAGCAGCAAGAAAGTTATGTCCTTAGAGACATAAAGGAAACAGATTTATTGAACCAGCGGGATAAATATGAAAGCAGCCAGCAATTCAAAACAGGATTTGCTAAAATCCAGAAAGTCTATGATGGGAGATTGGTGCTTGAAGCATCAAAAGAGACTGAAAGGTCTTATCTTTTTAAAACTAATAGTTTGTTGATGAATGCAAGTACAACACCGGATGAGAAATTTGTTACTATAGGAGCAATAAATGACAATAGTTGTGATCAAGGAGAAATTCTTGATTATTATTCACTTCAGAAATTTGAGTGTTTAGCACATTTGGAGACGAAAGCATCAGACAAAGAGGAATCACTCCGAGGAATTGGCAAAAGACATTGTCGGAGAGTCCGATGGAATCCGGTTTATAGAATGAGTGATGCTGGTGTACATCCAGTTCGATTTTGTTTCAGATTTTGGAGACCAGAAGAATGGGTATCAGTGATTCTACACAAGTCTGTAATTCCCAAAATAAAGATGATGTGTGGAAAAGCGAGAATTACATTCAATAGTATTATGAACATACTATTCTGGAAATTATGTGCAAATTTACAAAATGGAGTTGATACTTTAAAAGACCAGTGGAAAAACAGAGTTTGGAATCCTGGAGGTAGAAAGTTATTAAGACTTGTGGTTGTCACATTATTACAGAAAAGTGACAGACCTCATAGACAGGAGTCTATGGAAACTTCTCTACATGGGGAGTCTGATGCAGGAGCATCCTACTTGATTTTCATTAAAATATTGTGTAATTAGGGGGTGATGTCTTTTTAATTATTTTATAAATTATTATGCTCATTTGTAATAAATTAAGAGAGAATAATATAAGTGTAAGGATTATTGTAAATATTCTCTTACTTAATTAATAATATGAGGGAATTGAGTTGGATATATAATCTAGGGATTAGGAATTCCTTAAATGGAACTTAGTTGAGTCAAATAAGGGATAAAGATATTTTAGGATTTCGTTGAGATTTGTGTGGAGGAAATCATGGTTTGGAGTTAATTCATAATTATGTATAAATATGAAACTTGTGTGAGGATGGAGGACAATGAGGAATACAGAGAGAGATAGAGAGAAATGGTGTGAGAGGGCCGAGAGATGAGAGGCCCACAAATGTAATATTCAAGAAAATGATTTGAATCTGAATTTTCTTGTTATTATTATATTAAGCAAGTATTTATTTATTGTTGGATCTCTCTTCATTTCTAATATGGATTGAATCTAAGCCTTTTATAAGTGATTAGTATGAGAGTTTTTGTTAAGAAGGGGATACATACTCTATTACGTGCAAGGATCTATTTTATTGCAGAATCCCTCCATCAACAGAGGTACACCATTCTTTGTATGCTCCATGACCTCCTTCTAGTTGTTAAACTTCTATTGAAGGAACCAAGCTTTGATACCAATTGTTGGAAATACTAAGAGGGGGGGTGAATCAGTATTCCTTTAAATTAGTATTATTGTTAATCTTTCATAGCATTAGTTAATCTTCAATTATTATCAGTGTTTTTACAATGCTGAAGTAAACAAAAGGAACACAAATGCACACAATTTTTAAGGTGGAAACCCCCTCCAGGACAAAAACCACCTAAATGTTTCTCTAATAATTCCTTAATATTCAACTCCAATTGAAAAGAAATCTCCAACTTCCTAGAATCTAGAAAAACATTCTTCTCCATCTCCCACTGGATGGATGTTCCAATGCCCGATTCTTCAATAGTCAACTGAAAGGATGCCCCAACACCCAATGAGCTACAACTCACCCTAGCACCACCCTACCAACCTGATTTTTCATAGGCTTAAATCTGTTTCTGACTTCATGCACCAGCCTAGCACCACCCTAACACCCTATAGAAGAAGAAAAGAAGAATGGACTCTCGTACCAGGGAAAATGGTCTACTTTACAATGATATATAATGATGTAGAAGAATAAGACACACTAGACCATAACCCTAAATATGACACAACCACCTAATGATGATCCTAAACCTCCCGACACTGCCTCTTCAATTCTTGGCAGATAGACACTTGTACAAATTTTACAATGATGCTTTTACAATGACTCAGTGCAATGATACCTTTACAGTGACTGTATGCAGTGTTGCCCACTTAAAGACTTCATGTGGTGAACTTCTTGTTGTTGTTCTGCACCTTGATTATTGATCTTGTCATGCTACCCTTTCTCACTCTTCAGAACATTAGATCATGCATTGAGTCTTATCTTGATGAATATATAATACCTACAAAAAGTCTTTAAGGAAATACCCATGACATAATAATAGCAAAACTTACCTCATCCTGCAGAGCATATGTCAGTGCTAAACAAAAAACAAATTAGAATATAAAGAACCTAATTCAATTAAAAGATGAACGTGCATATACATAATATACTTACATGGAGCTTACCTCTGCTACATCATTTTTCTGCACCTTTCTTGTCTTTGCTGCCCTAGAAATTCTGGTTCTTTGCAGCCCTTGACAACACATGATCTAGCTTTTTCTTGCCTTCTAGGAGCTTGATATTGAATCTGATATATCTCTGTTATTTCAAATCCCCAATATGTGAATTTTGCTCCTATAGTAGTCCTCTGAGTCTTCTTTCCAATGCCACATGTTTGGCCCAATTTGGATTCTTCAAGACAAATTTATGTCCAATCTCTCACAATGACCTAATTATGGACTATTTCAGTAGATCTAACTTATACGGTGTGCCATGTGTCATTGTCTCCTCCTTCGACTCTGAAATTGATACAAAAAAAACTAAATTCCATGCACTATCTGTCACTTTTTATAGAATTCCAATCCGATGCTCAGAGAGAGAGTTATTATGATTTTCCCAAGGTCACCTCTTTGAGATGAAGTTCAAGAGCCTTCAAAAACCCTAACTTCCACAAATTATATATTCGAAAATATTGTAAACCAAGATTTGAAATTTTTACACGAGTGTCCTCGGGATTTCGGCTCCGTGTGATAAAAAATTCAGCTTTTGAACATTTGTCGAAAAAACGTTATAGAGAAAATTCCATGATGACCTGTTTCTAGTAGCGAAATCCCTACATGAGGAGGATATGAGGATCACAATTTATATAATTGCTTACTTTGAGAGGGTCTTCAACAAGTGAATGTGGGAGGGATTTTAGGGGCTTAAAAATTATTAATTATTGACTGTTCAATGAACACAACCAATTATTAGTGTCATGCCACAACCCCATGGGGTTTTATCCCACTAACTGGGGTTACTAAGTTCAAACATGAATATCTCTCAAACCATGAAAAATTACGTGGCATGCCATATATCAACGGAAACATCTCGATAAGTAGAAACCATCACAAATATCCTTAACTCGGAATATAGTAATTTGGTAGGTCAAAATTCCCATGTAAGATCGGGGTAGCCCTTGGTGCTGCTTGGGTTGACATCAATGACAACCAATGATCAACACTAATATGCCCTCAAGACCTATCATCATCTCCCTCATCACCCTCATGCAAACTGAAGACTCTAAAGGAAAATAAAAATACTGATATAGGAAGAAACCTCCTCGTGTAGCAGCCTGTGCAAACACTACAAAGATCACTGATATCATTTTTTTCTTTCATCAGAAGGGATGATGAAACCTTGATTGCAACTATTAATAAGAGGTATCACTCTCAAGGAGGTTTTCCATCAACAGCAGTAGCTTGGATTCAGAAGAGGCACCGACGCACACACACCACAAGCCATAGTCAAGGCATCATAAAAAAAAATGAAGATATGCACAGGAAATAGGTGAGGGAGTCAAATCCCTTGATGTCAATGATATAGTCCAACTCTAACATGCCAACCTATGCGTAAGTTCAATCCTCATGTAAGTTTAGGTATGGTAAACCTGTACCTCCTCCATATGTGTAAAAAGCTAAAGTGTCTAAATGTCGAGAAGGAATATTTTAATAAGTTGGAGGTGGGAAGTTAACTTGGCCACCCTCGGCTAGTGAACTAAAGTTGGGTTTGTCACTCATGCAAAGTGGATATGTCACATCGAATGAGTTAGGATCACAAATAGTGGTTGGTGATTACGATGGAAGGAGGAATAATTACTCTAAGTGGGGACAACCCTAGAAGAGGAAACCTTGTGTAATTTCCATCTCACCATAGCACTCCAAGCCAACACTCAAAAACGGAATATTATGTACTCAGGCTCGATTTATTTTGAACATTTTCTCATTTCGAAAATAGTTAGAGAGAGGAGAAGTTATGGTGCCACTGAGGAGTTTTGAACCTCGTTTTGGAATTTCTACAGGAGGGAGCTACAGGGAGGCCTGCAATTTCTACAGGAGGAATGAGAAGGTGAGAAGGGGCCATAGTGGTTCAAATTGGTCTCTAAATTACCATGTACATCAAACGCTACCTAACAAGAAGTAACTGTCACCATCTCCCTAGTTCTTACATCAAATTGCATACAAATTATACTCATATTTTATATCCCATGGCAGTTTAATTGTGCAAATAGAAGGTCTCCTTGAGCATTGTAGTGGTTGGAGAAGAATATATTTTGTTGACAAGGAGTTCTAAGCATAATTTCCACTCACTGCACTACAAGGAAAAGACCCTCTAGCGGATGTTTTTTAGGAACCCCTTATAAAAATAGCCCAAATATCCATTTGTAGCAGAGGTCTGTAGATGATGTTGGCGGGTGGAGGTTTTTACGGATGTTTTTTGTACGGTATGTTTCTCATCATAAACTACACCGGTGCATTTAAATCACAACACACCGGTGCATAAAAAAAATTGGTACACCGAGACACCGTGCTCTTCGTACAAACCCACCCAGTGGGTCTCGTTATTGTAGCACACTGGTGCGCTACTCAGAAACTATCCCGGTCCTTCTTAAAAACCTGCGCTCAAACATAAATAGGCCCGGTGTGCTACGCAGAAATCGCCCGGTGCGTCTCAAAAACCCGTGCACCAAAACAGGGTTAAATAAAAAAAAATTACCGACCAAAAAATCGGCATTTTCACTTCTTCAGTGCTCCTGAGCTCTCAAGCACCGGTGTGAATTTCCCTTATGTGAGGCACCCTACCATCAGTGCTCCCATTGCACGCACTGCTTCCATCCATTTCCCACCTTGTGGAGTTTGAATTTTGGAAAATGGTGGTCAAATTTGCTTTTTCAAATTCTTCAGCAAATATGCCTCCTCGACACCCAAATGTACAACTATTTTACTTGTTTCTAAATAACTAAATGTTTTAGCGGATTAGATTTGTAAAAAAAACTTAAATTTAACGATTTAAAAAAAAAAAAATAATGCGTGGTGCGCTCGAGCTATTCAACTAGCACCGTTCACGGTGCTCCCTATAAATTTACAGGTCGCACCGCGAACAGTGATAACAAAAACCACATCAGGTTCCAATGCGATACCAAAAACACGCACTGTATATTTCTTAAAAGCTGATATGGTGGTGCAGTCGTTTAAATGACAACACTGTTGACTATGTACTAGTGTCGGGAGGGCGGTGCATTGACCAAACTATCCGCCCCAGGGTGGATAGTTCAGTCAGTGCACCACCCTCCTGACATCAATACATACTCAACGGTGCGGTCATTTATAGGACCAAACCATTGACCATGTACTGATATTTGGAGGGCGTTGCACTGACCAAACTATCCACCCCAAGGCACATAGTTTGGTCAGCGCACCGCCCTCTTGACACTGGTACATAGTCAACGGTGTGGTCATTTAAACGACTGCACCGTTGACCATGAATTATTTTTGGGTGGTGCGTTGACGTAACTTTTAGCCTCTGGGTGGATATTTTCGTCAACGCACCACATAAGAAAGTATATTTCATGTTTTACGATACGCGAAAAATTTACATGCACACCAAGGACGATGCGTAATAAAAATGAACGCACCGATACCGGTGCATGAATTTTTTTTTTTGCACACCGACATTTTTTTTTTAATTATATATATATACATGTCTCATTTAATAAAAAAAAATTCTATTTAATATGTGAATCATTCAGCAACGTCAAAGGAGAGAACAAAGGGAACAACAAGAACATATGGAGTACCAGTATAACATGGTTCGACTGTGGGAGGCATGAGAGAGGGAGATACTTATGTACCCTTGCCCTATTATGGCAGCCACCTAGTTTCTCCTAAGGGAGGTAGGCCTCCTCAGGTTCTATGAGGAGGCTACATCCCTGAAGGGACATAATGGGTTATTGGGACAACTCATCTTCAGGTGGGATGCCCACCAACAAGCTTTCCGAGTCAGTCCTAACCAGTGGTATGAACCCACTGAAGAGGAAATATATTTTATTACTGGCCTATCTAGGAGAGGGCAACAATTTCCCTAGTTCCCAGAGGTCCCTGTTAGCTATGCAGCAGGGAATCAGATGGTGTACTCCCAGAGATACATTTGTGATGATATACTTTCTCCTGCAAACTTTTAGGTGTCCAGTGGTCAGTTACGTATTGCTTCGTTTGGTGAAGAGGAGGTGAGGTGCCTCTCACTACTGCTGATGACCATTGTACACCATAACGGTGATGGGCAATGCATTAGTTTCCCAATTTTATTTTATGTTGATTATTTATTACAGGCGCCACGACTTGTGAGGTGGTCTGCGATTTTTTTGAGGCAGTTTTGTACAACATTAGATAGATGTCATTCTCAGGCACGTGGGAGGTTGACCTTCACTTTTGCTTCAGAGTTATTCTGTTTATTTTTTGAGAGGTTTCCAAAGGTGAGGCCTATTTTTTTTCGGTAGCCTCGTAGGCCGATGCTGCACATACGGATGGAGATGTGGGGCCAAATGATTCCCAAGCGGGGTGAGTCTGACTTTTCTTCCAGGATATCTCATAATGCACTGGATTTGATATCCAGCGTTAAAGATCACTCCTTTGTTCTAGCGCCATTTCTGTATGTTGGTTTGGATTGGCGAGGGTGTACCAACATCCTCTTCACACAAGATGAGTCACCAGATGCGAGAGATAATATTAGTGTTTTCTTTAAATTTATTCTAACTCGTTCTTTAACTTGTTTTATTAAATTGTTTAATGAAATTGTCTAATTATTCTTGTGTACTTATATATATTTTGTAGATATTAGGTCATTCGTTGGTGATGAGATTCCACCGCCACCGAATGATCCAGGCGTAGATCATCTTGATGAGGAGATGGCAGAGGCAGAGGATCAGGCCAGTGACAGACCTGGTCTTGATCAGGCATAGATACTGGTGGGTGTGAGGCATAGGCCTGATACCTGATTTAGGATGGAGTTGGGAGACCAACTCTATCGACTCCTAGTTGAGGAGGGAGTCAGGCCGGTTACTATTAGAGAGATACATGTTGATGATAGGCTGACATAGATATGGAGAGTCATGCCCCATGATATGTTGACCCTCATGCGGCATATCGTTGGAGCTACCAGAGGAATGTCGCAGGCGAGGAGGGGTAGGTGTGGTGGAGATGCAGTACGACAGAGCAGCGCATCATCTGATGATCATGATCATGAGGGGAGTGATCATCATTATAGTACTCCACCTCCTCCTCCACCTCATGCCGAAGATGATCATGATGAGTAGCCTCCAGCATCTAGTCATGATCATGAGCAGGCATCGTCTGAGCAGTCTACACCATCTCAACAGGCACTTCCTAGTCCTGAGTAGGCACCTGATCCTGATGAGGGTGCAGGTCCATCTGAGGAGGTAGTTCCATCGACTAAGAAGGTCGCCGCAGTATCCACTGAGCAGGCTGGACCATCCACGAGTCATCATGAGTAGGCAGTTCCTGATCAGTAGGTACCTCCAGATCAACAGGCACGTGATCATCATCTATATGAGCATGTCGAGGCTGCACCATCGACTGAATAGACCTCGACTAGTACTACTATTGATGTACCACTAGCTGATATTTGACATTTATATGCAGTTATATTATAGTTGTATATTTTTGACATTATATATATATATATATATATATATATATATGGATATATGGTCCATGTATTTTATGTTCATGTTGCAGATGTACTTAATTTGCATGTTGGTGTTCATCATGATGTGTATATTGTTAGGTCATGTTATATATGTTCATTTAATGCGCAGCTTGCAGATAGATGTGTATCTGATAGCAGTTATTTGACATGAGATGGATATTTCATGTTTATGTTGTGATGATGTTATACAATGTTTGTGTTTTGTTAGATGATCATGATCATGATGATTAGATGATGTTAGCGAATTTGAATGTGTTTTTTAGTCGAATATGATGTTTGTACGATGGTTATCATGATCATTATGTTTATTTTATATTAAATTGTGATATTTATTAAATATTATGTTGTGATTGTAATTGAAAATTTAATTTTAATTGTATGTAAAATTGTAAAGTTGTAACTGTATTTCTAATTCTAATATTAATTGTAATTGTATGTAAAATATTTATAAAATTTTAATTGTAGTTGTAATATTTAATTTATTGTGAAATGATTGTAGTTGTAATTTTAATTGTAATTGTATATATGTAAAATTGTAAATTTGTAATTGCAATTTTAATTGTAATTGTATGTGAAATTGTAAAATTGTAATTCTAATTCTAATTGTAATTGCATGTAAAATATTTGTGAAATTTTAATTGTATTAATGTGAAATTATTGTAATTGTAATTTTAATTGTATATATATATATATATATATATATATATATAATTGTAAAATTGTAATTGTAATTGTATGTAAAATTCTAAAATTGTAATTGTAATTGTATGTGAAATTGTAAAATTGTAATTGTAATGGTAATTGTATGTGAAATTGTTAAATTGCAATTCTAATTCTAATTCTAATTCTAATTCTAATTGTATGTAAAATTGTAAAATTATAATTGTAATTGTAATTGTATGTAAAATTCTAAAAGTGTAATTGTAATTGTAATTGTATGTAAAATTGTAAAATTGTAATTGTAATTGTATTGTGAAATTGCAAAATTGTAATTATGTCATCATTCAATTTTTTTAAATTTTTTAAATTTGTAAAATTGTAAATTAATTGTCAATTTTGAACCATAACTATCGTAAGTAAAATGTATACCGTAAATATTGTTAAATTACCATAATTGTAAAATTACAAATTTGTAAATTTGTATGAATATAAATAAATGTAAAATAATAAATCTAGAATAATATGATTTTTTGTAACATAATAAAGTTTAGAAAATAATGCAAATAAATTCATGTACTTTAGAATTATCATTATTTTATTATGATCTTACATACTAAAAATAACACTATACACTTTGAAGATATCATTCACACACATTTAAAGCAATCAAGTAGTTGTATTATTTTAGGAATTGGCATTATATAAAAAAAGAACTTTATACAGTATGCCATTGTTTTCGAGATCAACATAATTGAAAATTATCAAGTGAAATGATTTTAACATTAACACAATGCAAATTACCAATTAATTCAAAGTACATATTATAATGTTTCGAAAAAAAAGAGTCTTAGTTATAAGGTAATTAAGTCATCTTCTTTATAAAAACCCATCTTAAAAAGTATAAATGATGAAATAACACATATACCATATCACTCTCGGTTCTCATGATCACCCTTATTATCTTCCACCTCGCTTGACATGATAACACTATCGTTCTCAAAAGTATGTTTTGATCTAGGGTCATGTCTCAATACGAACCACTAATCCCTATCCAACACATATGGGTAAAAAAACACCTGGTTGTAGTGTTTAGGGAAAACATAGGGCTCCTTAGCTTCATCTCACATCTTTCTACAATTGATACATATCAGCATACTATCGGGATCTTCCTTTACATTATTCCGATCAAAGGTGTCCCGCCACTTGCACCTAAAAATAATACATTTGAAAGAAGAGAAATCCACTTCAATGATCTCTTGTATCTTTGTGATGTAACGTAACGTCCCTTGTACTAGGTTTTGATCACAGTGGCTAGATCGAATATATTGATCGAACTCGACTTCCACTCCACAGTATTGTGTCATGTGTCCATCATCTGCATTTTCTATGTGAAAATGGTGTCCATATGCCCACATAGATGGGAACAAATACACCTATAAAAAAGTTAAAAAATCATAGTGTCATGTGTCTTATAATAACCCAACAAATAAAATATGAAATATATATGTAATTACATTTCAAAGGTGCATTATTAAGTTAAAAATGTACATAAATATATTATTACCGAGTGGGTGCACCCAATCCCTACGTTTAGCGCATCCTCTTCAGCATGCGAGTAATGACTGGTTACACCGTATTTCTCTTTGACTTGGTCAGCAAACCAACTGTTGGAGCATATTTTTGCATATTTTCTTTTAAATAATCGGAATAAGGCACACTTCTACCATTCAACCGTCTAAATTCTTTCCTCTCACTATCCCATTTCATCCTCTTTTGTTCGTACAATGCGACCCACGGTTGTGTCGCTTCGAAATTGTAAAGAACGAATTTATTAATTGCTTCAATTTATGCATTCGTTGATGAAATCAAACTTACATATAGTAAATATGAGATCAAAATATACATTATACCAAATTCTACATGAATATTTACTTTGTGTAAATTTGAAAAATTATAATTCTCTTACTCTTTATCAAGCGCCTTTTTCCATTCATTTGGAGCAGCTCCCCTTCTCTTTTGTATTCATCCCTTGCATCGTCCCAAATCACCACACCTGGTCTATTGTCGATCTGCTTGATGTACACACTGGCATAATAGAAAGACTCATACTATGTACCCCTCTTCCATAGACCCCTTGGGTTTTTCCCTTTGTCAAACAAAACCTTTCAATTTCTTCATGTACCTCTCTAAGAAGAACATCCAATGACAAGAAACCACCCCAACTAATTCAACCTCATCTACTAGGTGGATTAGAAGATGAACCTGCAAGTCCATGAAACTCGTTGGCAGATACTTCTCGAACATCCAAACAATCTCAACTATCTCTTGACGCCACCGTGGAATTATAACCACATGAATCTCCTTTGACATGATCCAACGTACAAATGCAGATAATTTAGATATGGCATGTCATAAGACTTGGGGGAATTCATGTTTCACACACCCATGCATGAACAAAGGATAATGACACTGCAAAGTTATAAACACATGCACTAATATATGAAATTAGTTATGTTTTATGATCCCCGCATGGGATAAAATTTATTAATATAACAAATAATAAAATCATGCTTTTGACATTATACATACTCTTAGAATATTAAAATGGTCATGTGATTTCAACCGCGACAAATGGTCATCCACGATGAAGTGACGCCGTAGTGAAGACTCGTATGAAGATGGCACCCTCCCACCCATTATAACTTCCTTTGCCAAAGAAATATCATAATTTTTTTAAATCCATGGGACACCACCTTCTTTTAAATACCATGAATTAGAGGGACCAATGGTTGCCTCTGATCCTGTACTTTCTAATTGTCTTGGCCAATGTTTCTTTTTAGTTTTTGAAGTAATAAGATATTTCCTAACAGCCAATGTGTCACTTTGTTTCAATGGTATGTGCCTCCATAAAGAAGATGAAACATTTTTAAATATATGCATGGGATCTAATAAGTGGGCAATCTTAAGATGCTCCCAATATGGGAGGTTATTAAAGATAGATTTCCTTTTCATCCCAATGGGAAATTTCTCAACATAGGTGTCAAAGAATTCTGGATCATCGAACATAAGCTCCCCATTTGAATCTAACATTTCTATGAACTCCTTCTCCTTCTCTCTCTCATATTCTCTAAGCAATTCAGCTGGTGTCATTATTGGAGGCCTTTGGGTTCTCTCTCATTTACCATTGAAAGTAGATGTTTCTCTTCTGTAAGGGTGTTCTTCTAGGAGGAATACCTTGGAGCAGTCATACACTGGCTTTCGTAGCTCGTTCGACCATCTAACTTTAAGAGAAGGTCCACAAAATTTACATCCAAAATACCCTTTTGTTACAAGACCTATGAAATTATTGTATACAATATATATGCATGGCACATTAAAGAATATCATGAAGATTAGAACAATTATAATGAATTAAATAACTAATATGTGAAACAATATTGTTACATATATAAAAAAATAAAAAAACATGTAATTTACCAGAGCAAACTCCTAAGCCCGGATAATAATGTGTCCTGTAAGCACATATGCCATACAACGTAAAACTCCTCTCTACTATGATGGGTATTGATACATCGTATACATTTATCCCATCCCATAATTCCTTCAATTCATCTACCAGTGGTTGTAAGTAGACATCCATATTCTTCACCTGTCTTCTACCAGGATCTATGACAGCCAACATAAGATGTTCATTCTTCACAAAAAACCATGAGGGGATATTTTTATTGATCACTACTACAGGCCAAACATAATATTTGGTGTTCTGGAGGGAATATGGGTTGATGCCATCCATGGCTATGCTGAGACGTAGACTTCGTACTTCATCCTTGAACTTTTCGGGCCATGTATCCTCTATATGCTTCATGGCTATTGAATCTTTTGGGATTCGCATAACTCCCAACTCACTTCTGTGTGAGGCATGCCATCCCTTCAACATAGCTAATTCTTTGCAACGAAAGATCCTTTGAAAACGTGAGATTATAGGCATGTGCCTCAATATCTTAAAAGGAGGACCACACGATTTACCCTTCTTTTTTTATTTATCATACCTTCCATGCCCACATTTTAAACATATCTATTTGTCTGCATATTCTCCTCTATATAGAATACAATCATTTGGACATGCATGATATGATATGTACTCAACACCCAACATTTTCAACAATTTATTTGCCTCTTTGCAGCTACTGGGCAAGACATTATCACTCGAAAGAACCTTATCTTTGAATAACCTGTAGTTTGTGATCATGGACAATATTAAATGTACATTAATGATGATATAATTATTAATGTTCATAAAATTGATCATTTGTAATGTTCAATGTGTGATTATATTTCTCAAAATATAAGGGAGGACTTGATGATCAATTACCTCAAAATTTATGAAAAACATGCATTCGACAAGCCAAAATTTTCTTTCAAGTTGCACAGTAACATTTTTTTCCCCAACTATGTAGACTTTCGCTGACCGCCAAGTCCAAAGAGAGGGGTGGTGGAAGCAAATTTAAGGCTTTCGAAAAAGGTATCAGCGATATGAGCATCATCCCCTCGTTGATCATCATTCCAGAATGCATCTAACAACATTGTCTCTATGGCAGTCATATCCCTTAAGTAATCATCCATACCAACATCTATTTGATTCCCTCCATTGCCAGCTTGTGAAGAACTAATACTATTGTAGTCATTCATAATTGGTGAATTTGGACATAGTGGGAATTGAATAGGTGGTTGATTCAACCATTCTTGGTATCGTTCCTCTTCGATTTTTTCTCTTAATTCAGCCTTCTCTTGATTTGAAATTGTCGTGGGGTGCAACGGAAGATGGTAGGTAGGTCACTCATCATCATTAGAATCCTAATAATTTCAAAAAATATATTTGAACATGATTAGTACAAAATCTATGATATCAATTAACAAGCACATCAAAAATGCATGATCAATTGGTTTGACATTGAAATAATTACATTAATATACCAAACAATTATTATTAGCATCATTGTCCCAGGATTATGGCTAGAATATGCAATGTTACAATTGGCAGGGTGAAGCGGTTGCCCATTTTCATCTACCAAAAGCGCCTTGTGGTATGCTGCTCATGATAAGAGCTTCTAACGTTTTAAATCTGTTTAAATATTTTGTGCATCTAAACTCGATTCTGAATCTGCATGAACCTGAAAATTTGTATACATTAATTTTTTTCAGCAGATTGACATGGATTTAAAAAAATTAGATAATGAAAATATACATAAAATATGAAGTAAATATTACGTCTCGAGGTGGATAGGGAGAACTCTGCGATGGAATTTGAGAAATATTATGGAACGAGTAGGATTTTGAAGAATTTTCCATTCAATATATTTATGATATTTTCTCCCTGCATTTGAGAAAAATCAACAATAAATTTTGCTGTACATACCTCAAAGTAATTTCTGGACCTTAAAAATTGACTTATTATTATCGGTGCTAATGTACAGTTAACTGCACCAGTGTTGTGTTATTAATTGATGCACGAGTGCAGTTAGATAACAAGCACACCAAATAGCCGCAAATAAAAAAGCGCAACTTTATTTTTTTTAAGTAAAAAAAGCAATAAATTGAAAAATAGGTGGAAAATTATTTTCGGAAATCTAATTTTATAAAAAAATTCTTTAAATAGAAAAAAATTTCATTATTTCATTATTTTTGCAAAAGTTTTCAGGGATAGATTTGCACGAGAGACATACTTGGAGTAAGAGAGCACGAGAGCAATGTGGAGCAATGAAATACTTTCGAACAGAACTATTCAAAGAATCATAAATTCAAACATCTGGTGATTCAAACCCTATAGTATAGAATTTCAAACCATCTGGTGATTAAATTTTACTGTAATAATTGTTTTTTTTATAGTTTATGTTTGATTTAACACATGGTAAGTAAAAATTTTAAATTTTACTGTTCATTTTCAAAAAGAAAACAAAAAACAAAAAAATTCCATTCTTACGCTAAACCCTTGATTCTTTTTGTTTCTGTCATTGCTTCTTCCTGTTTCTATGACTTCAGAATTAGGGCTTTTCATTTTAGATTTATAGATTTGTATTGCTATATATATATATAGGCCTATGACATCTAACCTGCGAAATGGCTTGCAGAGTCAGATCACAATCCATGTCGGCCCTTGTGTGAATTTTTAAAAAACATATTTTTTTTAATCGGTGCACCTTGCGTAAAATAGCGCACCGGTGTGCTATTTTTTTACAGCACACTGCGCACGTACTGTTTGATAAAAACAATTTTAAAACAATTTGTTTTTAATCCGTGTGCCCTGTGTAAAATAGCACATCGGTGCGCTATTTTATTATAGTGCACCGCGCACATACTGTTTGATAAAAACATATTTTTTTAATCCATGTGCCCTGTGTAAAATAGCGCACCAGTGCGCTATTTCATTATAGTGCACCGCGCACGTATTGTTTGATAAAAACAATTTTTTTATTTTATGTTTGTGTTAATCAGTGCACCAGTTAACATATAACGCACCAGGTCCCCTTGTTGACAGAGAGCACCATATGGTGGTCCCCTATTTTCTCGATGTGTTTATAAGAACATTTTGTACTGCCAGGCTTCCATGACATTTTATGCTACAAAAACTAACACTAGAATATTTTTTTAATCATAAATCTTCCGGGAAATCACATAAGAAATTTAGGAACCAACGTGTTTCAAACTACCAACTGTAGTTCATCATCAGAATAATGAAAACTGGCTGATCTGACATCCATATTTATACCAGGAAGAGAGAAGCAACAGTCAAAACCCAAGAAAAATTAAAAATTAAAAAACAGTCAAAAATACTATTAAAAATATAAAAATATATAAAATAAACCAGAATTAAAATTAGCCCAACCTTAAAATTGCAAAAGTTAAAAATGGTTAATAATAAACATAAACACAAATATAAAAACTAAAAACAAAACTACCCATCCTTAAAAACATGAGTCAAAACTAAAAATAGTATAAAATCAAAACCAAAAACTAAAATAACATAAGTTTTTAACCATGAATCAAGTTAAAAGTCAAAAAATCAAAGTCAAAGTCAAAAATTAAATAAATAAAATAATAGAATAAAAATAAAGGATTTAATAAATACATTAATAAATAAAAACGAGAATTAAAATACAAATAAGAATAAAATTAAAATAACAATAAAAGACTTAATCAATAAATAAATTAATAAATAAATACATTAAAAATAAATATAAATAAAAATAAATTACTATTATTCTATTTAAATCAAAAAATATAAATAAATAAAATAAAATAAAGGATATAATCAATAAATAAATTAATAAATTAATAAATAAAAGCATTAATAATATATATATATATATATATATATATATATATATATATATATTTATTTATTTATTTATTTTTAATTTAATTTAATGAATAAATATCAGTAATAAAATACTTAAATAAAGTAAAATAAATAAAATCATAGAATAAAAATAAAATGATCAAATCATAAAAATACCAAAGAATAAAAGAAGGACCCTCACAGGGAGTGAAGAGATGGAATCCAACAACTGCTAACTTTCCATCCATCATCCCTGTTCAATGTACAGGGCCTCTTCTCAATTTGAATCGCCTCTCTAAATTTCCGATGATGGAAATGGTCAACCCTAGCAAGGACTCTAGCATCTTCAATACAGATATGATGCTTCGTCTTCTCCACATGCTCAGCTAGTACTGAGGACTTGGTTCTACCATGCCTAATATCCGCAGAATGCTCCTGGATCCTTTTATTAATCGATCGACCAATTTCACCAATGTAGGGAATCCCACAAGAGCACGGGATCAAATAAACACCTTCCACGCTTTTTGGTTCCAACTGGTCCTTAACCGATTTAAGGGAGCCCCGAATGGTGTTTAAAGGTTTAAAAGAAGATGAGATCTTATGCTTCCTTAAAATCCGAGCAATCTTGTCAATAGTACCTTGAATAAAAGGTAAATGAACTTTGCCTTTAGCATCATCCATTATCTTTTTCTGTCTAGGACCTTTGCTCGCATTCATGAAAGCCTTCAAACCCTGACTTCTACTATAACCATTTTCTCCGAAGACCTGAAGGAGATGTGCTTTCTCTTCATCTAAATGATCCTCATCAGAAATTCTAAGAGCTCTCGTGGCTAAAGTGTTCAAAACCCCAATTTTCTGAGCACAAAAATGATGAGAACCAGAATGCAAGTACTGCTCCGTGTGCATCTTTTTCCGAAAAACATGGTGCGAGAACGAGCCATTATTATTTCTCGAGATGAGAACATCAAGGAAAGTAAGGCTCCCATCATTCTCCGTTTCCATTATGAAATTGATGGAATCAGATTGATTATTCAAGTGTCGATGAAAAGCCTCTAATTCTTGACTTCCATGAGACCAATTGATGAAAGTGTCATCTACAAACCGCTTCCAAAACTTGGGCTTTAAAGGAGCAGATGCCAAAGCTCTAGATTCAAAATATTCCAGAAATAGGTTGGCCACCACTGGCGAGAGCGGGGAACCCATGGTGACACCACAGGTTTGCTCATAAAATTCTCCTTCAAAACTAAAAAAGGTAGAAGTAAGGCAAATTTCCACCAAATTAGTAGTATCAAGGTCAGTGATATGCCTGATAACTTCTACTGCCTCCATGATAGGAATGTTCGTGTAGAGAAAAACAACATCAAAACTAACCATAGAGTCATTAGGTTCACAAGCCCATCTTTTTAACTCAGAAACAAAAGAAGCAGAATCTTTCACGAAAGAATCGGTCTGACCAACAAGAGGCTTTAGCTTGCGGGCTAAATACTTAGCTAGGAGATAAGTGGGCCCACCAATAGTATTAACAATGGGTCTAAGAGGAACACCCTCTTTATGAATCTTAGGGAGCCCATAAATCCTAGGGGTGACAGGATTTATTTCAATAAGCTTCGAGCTCATAGAACCCACAGTGCAACTATATTTAATAGCATTGGCTACTATCTTCGAGACTTTATTAATAGGGTTCTTAGAGAGCTTCTTATAACTCCCGCTATTACAGAGATGGTCAAGCATCTTTTCTTTATAATCCTTCTTATTCAAGATTACAATAGTGCCACCCTTATCAGCCTTGAGGACATCAATATTAGGATTTTGATTAAGGGTCTTAAGAGCCAAAAATTCAACTTTGCTAATATTGCTCCTCGGCAGTTTAGCTTTCCTAAGAGCCACGGCGAAATCCTGCCTAATGACATCTTGCAAGCTTTCAGATAAATCTTTAATACCATATTCTATACTATAAATAATATCATCACGAGGAATCTTCCTAGGAGCAAGAGAAAAATTAAGGCCCTTACCTAATTAAGAAAAAATAGATGAATCAAAAGAGAACCTAGAGAGATTAATAACTCTCTTATTATTATTATTACTATTATTATTATTATTGTTATTACTACTTTTTTTTCCTCAAGAAAAAAGCGTAATTTCATTACTGCAGGTGAGTACAAAATTACATAGAGAATCAAATATAAGTGTGATCTAGAAAACAAACCCGAAAGTTTGTAGGCAAACAGTTAAAAAGAAAAATGTAAAATCATATGTAAAAACCTGAACTGGCTTTTACCCCTTTCCATTCTGAAGACATGATGTTCATAAAATAAACAGATCTACTGCTATCAACTTTTAGCAGTCCAACATGAAATCCGTTCAAAAACTGCCGACATATGTTATTCTCTTGATCACCATGGATCCAATCAAAAACCTTCCAAGGCATAGCCCTGACAAACTAACACCTTATGGAGGCACCAGCAGATAAACCGCATCAGAAAAAAGATCGTAAGGAACCACCGCCCAGGCGAGAATCCCAATATCCAAGTGTATCAGTATATTGTAATTCCAGCCCGCTGCAGCAGCCCACCGAGCAAGAAATACCAAATAGAAATCAGCGAAATATCGCAACCACCATCAAACATCTGTTGTAAAAATCCGCACCAGAAGTAGCCTGATGACATTAAATGGCAGGCCAATGTAGGAAAACAGATGCCGCTCAGTCGAATAAGGATGGATGAAAATATTTAGTAGTAACATTGTCCTTGTGTTCTCTGATCCTCTAGATACCCACAACCTGCTGAAGCCCCCTCTTGGAAACCCGATCAGCCTCCACATTATTTTCTCTAAATATATGCTGACAGGAGAAAGATACAAATGAAAGGAGGATCTCTCGAATGGAGCGTAATAGATTTTGTAATAGGTGAACTCTGCATTGTTGTATACCTTTGATCCAATTTAGCACATTCAATGAGTCCCCAAAGAAATTAATCTTCCTGCAACCTTTCTCTGCTGCGAACATCAGGAGAATCTTGAGGCTCAGTAATTCTGCAAAATTATTTTTTCCCTCCCCAAGCCCAACAGAGATCTCAAAACAATGTGATACAGAAAGAAACAGTAGAGCCCCTCCACCACAAACATTATGCTACATAGCCCCATCAAAAAAACCCCAAAGATTGCTCCTATAAATGTCCAACAACAGGAACTCCCTCTGATTGGCAACACGGATATGGATAGGAAAAGCAGATTGTAGTCCTATAGACATGGCACCAATGATCTCTGGTGAGCTTACCTCCCCATTAAATAGGAGTCGGTTATGAGCCAGCCCACATCCCTAGATGAAAAGGAGAGGCAGAGCTTTTAGTTTCGGCTTAGCATAAGACTCCCACCACGAGTCCCATGCAAGAGACACAGTTAAGCCCTCCCATCTACACAGGAGACCCAGCAACCTAGAGCATTCCATCCAAACCCCTTTAATGAAAGTACAGCTGAGGAATAGATGGTTGACTGATTCCTCATCAGAATTACAGAGACAACACCAGCCAGGGCCCTGAAAACATCTATGTTGCAGAACGTCCCAGGTGGGGACTTTATTTTCTAAGAAACACCACATAAAGAGGTGAGTATTAGGAGGATAATTTAGCTTCCATAGTTTCTTCCACCACCACTACTCTTCTCCCAAAAAAACCCCAGCACTAAGTTTTGAGTAGCCAACCCGAGGAGTGTAGATCCCTGAAGGATCAAAATCCCATGCAATCTTATCCTCCCTCTCTTGAAGCGAAATATGAGCTTGTTTTAAAGCGCGGATGTAATCAGCCAAAGCCCCCTCATCATGAGCATCCAGCCCCAATGAAGAGGCCATAATCCAAGACTGAATTCCCGGCCTTCTCCAAACCAGATCAGCAAGATGGGAGAGAAAGGTAATCCCCCTTTGCCTTAAGGCCTCAATCGTACGCCCAGGAAGGAGGTGTTGTAGTTCACATCCCATCCAAGGATCCTCACCAACCCAAAGCTTCCTGCCACTACCCACTTCCTAAGCCAGACTTGTTTCCAAAATTTGAAAAGATTTAACAAGAGCCTTCCAAATCACCGATCCACCCTTAAAGGATTTTCTTGGATTCCTTATCCAATCCACTATAGAAAAAGGAGTAATATATTTCTATGAGATCACCCGTGTCCAAATACTATCAACATTGATGAGCCTCCACCCACCCTTTGTTGCAAGAGCCTGAGCAAAGAGAAAAATATTTTTCAGTCCCCAACCTCCCAAGCCTTTTGGGACAACAATTTTCTCCCACTGAACCCAAGGGGTCACCAATGAGTCTTGTTTCCCACTCCAAAGAAATCTAAAGCAAATCCTCCTAGCTGCTTCCAAAATACCTTTTGGAATCCAAGAGAGGCACAACCAATATACCGGGACAGCCTCCAAAACAGACTTAACTAAAGTCAATCGCCTAGCTCTAGACAGCCATTTATGACTCCAAACTCTTAACCGCTTTTCCAGTTTTTCTAGCAACCAGCTCCAATCATGTTTCCTATAATCATTGGGTTTTAAATGGAACCCCAAATAATTCAGCCCATCATCCAAACTAGCAGAATTATAAGGAAAGATCCTCACAAACTCAAGCCGCTCCTCTTCCCTCAGATGATGTGAAGTGATGGAAGACTTTCCAGCATTCACTTCCATTCCAGTGGCCTTGCAAAAAAGGTCCAAAATCTCACCTATAGTATTCGCATCTCTCACCGAACCAGAGCAGAAGATTAATACATCATCAAAAAAAAGTAGATGAGTAATGAATAAATTTGGAGCAACCTGAATACCCTTCAAGGAACCCTGTCTCTTGGCCTCCTGAAGAGTCCTGCTCAAACCCTCAACAACCAATAAGAACAAAAGTGGAGAAAGGGGACAACCCTAGCGAAGACCCCTTTCAGCATGAAAAAATGGAGATGCAGTCCCATTAAGCAAAACAGAGAAAGAGACTGTTGTAATACAACTCATAATCCATCTTATGAAACCAATGCCAAAGCCAAGGTGAGTCAGAAGCATACGAATATATGACCAACTTACCCGATCATATGCTTTGGAGAGATCTATTTTCAACACAGTCCCTTTGAGTTTCTTAGTCTTCATGCTGTGGATAACCTCTTGAGTTGTTCCAATTGCTTCATGAATTTGATGCCCTTCCAGAAAGCCAAATTGTTCACCAGAGATATGAGTAGACAGAATGCATTTGAGTCTTCTAGCAACCACCTTGGCTACCACTTTATAAATACAGTTGCACAAAGAGATAGGACGAAAATCAGCCAGAGAAGGAGGGTTATCCGCTTTCAGAATTAAAGCTATGAAAGTAGAATTAAAACAAGGAGGAATCTTCCCTGAAATTCTAGTATCCTCCACTACTTTTAGAAGATCCACCCCCAACAAATCATAAAGATCCAAGAAAAATTCTATCGACCATCCATCTGGCCCAGGAATTTTGTCTTTTTGGAAGCTATGAAGAACCTCCTTTAATTCCTTCTCAAAAACCTCAGCCATTAATGATCTGTTATCTGCCTCCTCCACAAGTCTCGGAAATAATTGAGCAACTCTTATCACTTCCGCAAGAGATGCATGAGCTGGAGCCTTAAATAGTGCCTTGAAATGATCAACCCCCAGCTTAGCTTTTTCCTCAAAGGTAGAATGCTCATTGCCCTGACCATCTCTTAGACTCCAGATAGTATTAGCCGCCTTTCGACCACGAGCATATGCATGAAAAATTTTTGTATTATCATCCCCACATGCCAACCATGTGGCCCTACTTTTCAACCTCCAAGATTCCTCATCCATAAGGAGGGAGTTCCTTCTCTTTTCAAGAGAAACAAGATGATCTTTATCTACTTGAGATTGAAACCCCCCTCCAATCCCATCATAGATCAAGTGAAGTTCCTCTTCCACCTGCTTCAATTCCATATCCTCCCTCTGTCTCTTAACAACCGACCAATCCTTTAAAGCATCCTTGATATGTTTAAAATTATCAGCAAAATGATAAGCCGCAGAAAGAGTGCTATTCGCCCTAAATGGGATCCACCTAGAGAGAACAAGAGACTTAAATGAATCATCCTTGAGCCAGATTTTGTTAAAATTTAAAGGGCTAGGAGGCTGCATAGGCCCAATATTAAACTCAATAAAAATAGGAAAATGATCAGATGCACCCCCACATCCAATCCACTGCCTAATTTGAAAAGGCCTATCCACAATCTGCTTAGCCACCAAAAAATGATCAAGTCTCTTCGCCACTATACCTTCAGCACATCTATTGTTCCTCCAGGTGGGTTTCATCTTTATGGGCTCAATATTGAGCAAAAGACTCTCCTCCAATTTTTGAGTGAAGTAACCGGTCAGTAAATCAGTTTGTGCATGAGGACCCCAGACCTTAGACTGGCCTAATGAAAAGTTCAGATCCCCTCCCAAAATCACCGAGTCCCCCTTGAGCAAAGGGTTACCCAGGAGTGAGTCCCAGAAAGGGATCCTATCTTGATATGGACCATAAATATTAAAAATATTAAAAGTTTCACCCAACTCCAATGCCAGAAAGTTTAGACTCAGGACTGACTCCATACCCCAGAAGTTCAGTGGTTTGATAGTTCTTCCATTCTAGCCCACTGCCAAACCACCTAACCGCCCTCTAACATCCAGTGTCTCAAAAGTCCATCCCGGCATCCAACCTTCCAATATAGCTTTGACCACAGCCCCTTCACCTAAAGTCTCTTGAAGTAGGATTATATCCGGACAGTCCAGAAATATAATCCTCCAGAAATCAAATTTCTTATGGGGACCTACCAAACCACTGCAATTATAGGACATAATATTCATTAAACACCAAGATTCAGGGATCGGCTTGCTCTAAGTGCCCTCTCTATTGAAATCTGCCTCCCATCATGTACATCCATCATAGCTCTATCCTAGGCTCTAGCCAAAAAAGAGATCCTACCCCTGCCCTGAGATGCTGGGGATTTCCCCCTCCCCAACCCACCTACACCTTTTTTGCACTAGATCTCATATTATAACCAAAGACCGGAGAAACAGAGTTTACCACTGGAACCAGCATCCCTTCACTTGGATCGAAATCAATAGCCTTCTCTTGATGAGCTGGCAGAGGATAAAGAGGAGGAACAGCGGTAGTTAAAATCCCACAACCATCCTTCCAATCCGAGTGTGAAATCGTAAACGTGTTAAGAGATATATTGATGATAGGGGAAAATGGGAATGATCCCATGAGAGAATATTTCATCAATGTTAACACTTCCTTCAACATGCCATCATCCCCCAACTGGAAATCCGCTCCAATATGACTACTAAGGACCTTCACAGCGAACGTTGAAACACATTCAGAAGCCTGAGAGAGCGAATCCAGCTGAGATAATTGACCAGACTCCGCCCCCAATTACTGATATCCCAAATCAACCGGAATGCTAAATCCTTTTGCAGCAGGGTTCGAAACACAAGAAGAGGTTGTAGAGGGCAGTGGCTGCATATTTGAAAGGCCAGAGCCAGCCCCCATCGAGACCTGATCCACCTCAGAACGGCTAGAACACCGACTTTTTTCTTATCGAGAGAAAAAACCACATTCAGAGGCAGGATTTCCATATGCATGGCACCGACGACATCTGAAAGGAACATTTTCATAGTCAAGGAGCTGCTTAATGACATATTTCCCCCACCTGAGATTCAGAGATTCAACTATGCCTTCTCTGATGTTAATCATGACTAGAATCCTAGCAACACGCCTTTGATTTGTCTCAATGAAGGTGAGATCAGCCTCTAGGAAGGCCCCAAGAATATTGCCAATGCCTCTGAGATGTTCCTATGTCCAGTAATGAAGAGGCAAGCCAGGTATACGAACCCACAATGGGACCGAGTCCACCCTCTCCCTACTTGCATCAAAAAGAGGGTGCCATGGTTTTAGGAGCATTGGCGTATGTTCCAAAGCCCAACAACGATGCATCACCCATTGGATATGATCAGGATGCAGGAAGTTGAAAGCAAACCACCCCCTTGAGAGGGACACCACCTCAGGCGCATATCCAATAACATCTTTCCAATTCGCTTCAGCGCATGCTACAACTGTTCTCAGAACGAAAAACCTCCCCATAGCCCTTCCCACTAGAGTCCTGCTAGCCATTTGTGTAACCTGCTCCCAACCTATATCTTCACCCAAAACGTAGTTATACTCTACCCTTTTCAACTTGATCCATTTCTTTTTTCTGCCCCCCTTCTTGATCCATGTTATTATTGCTAATGTTACTATTATTGTTATAATTATTATTACCAAAATCATTATTACTATAATTATTAAAATCACTAATGCTAATATTATTATTACAAATATTGCTAATATTATTATTAAAAATATTACTATCTTTGTTAATATCCATATTAATAATATTATTATTGTTATTAATAATATTATATCATTATTAATATCATTATTACAAATATTGCTATTAATAATATTATTATCATTGTTAATATCCATATTAATATTACCAATATTGCTATTAATAACATTATTATTATTGTTAATATCCATATTAATATTACCAATATTGTTATTAATGATATTATTATCATTTTTAATATCCATATTAATAATATTATTATTGCTATTAATAATATTATTATCATTGTTAATATCCATATTAATATTACAAATATTGTTATTGTTAATATCCATATTACAAATATTATTATTGTTAATATCCATATTAATATTAATCTCATTGATATAATTAAAATCAATATTATTTTTATAATAATCAATTGCAAAATCATTATCATTAATTTTACTATAATTATCAATTGCAAGTGCAAAATTATTATCATTAATATTAACTTTATTATTAATATCATAATTATTAATGGTGTTAAAACTATTACCATTGTTAATAATAGAATTAAGACTATTAACCTTATTATAATCTCCTACGTCCACCTGTGAAATCACGAGATTTAACAGATTAGAAAACTCGCTACCTGTGCCAACACCACCCTGCTCAGGCGCGGAGGAAACCCAGGAATATTGGTTCGATGAGCCAACCATCGAATCCGAATTACAGCCACCATCTGAACAAGAAGATTTATGATTAAAATGTTATGGATCATAGAAGCTTGCACTCTCAACTAGAATATTTTCATTAATTTTTCCGTATTCATCGGTGCACTGGTTAACATATAATGCAACGGGTCTCCTTGTTGATGGAGAGCACCGTATGGTGTTTCTACTGTTTGGGTGGTGCGTTTATAAGAACACGTCACACCAACGTTGGTGCATACTTCTTGAAAGGAGCACCATTTTCTTTATTTTTATTTTTTTTACCTGCAAAGTTTGTGATTTGTTTATAAAATATATTAATCAATGGTATGGTACAAGTTTCATATGGATAAAGAAATGGCTGACAAGAGATCAAGTAACAAAAATACTGATAGCACATCGAGAAAAGAAAGAAATGAAAGTTCTTTGCAAATTCCTTAAAAAAAATATTATTTTTGAACTATATGTAAATTTAACTAATATGTATTGTTTACTGTGTATCATGAAGAGCCACAAAATGACGAAGCTCGATAAGATTATTTCTAATCTAAGACCAGAAGAGCCTAAAAGCTTGATGGAAAAATTGGAGAAGGATGAATCAGGTGAATGAAAAAATATTATCGATCCAATATGAATTTGTTTTTTTAATTTTCATTAATAATATACTTAAAAATATTAGATAACATGTTTCTAACAATCTATTAATTCACATATGTTTAATGTTCTACAGGGACCGTCAACTCAGAAAAGGAATGTTGTTCTAAGAAAAGAAAAAAAATAGAACATGCAAATGAAAATGAATTGCTCCTTAGTTCATCTGGAGTGGTGTTGCAGGTTAATGAAAGGGGGGGGAACTTTTACAAAACTTTGAGGGATCTAGTGCAACAAATGTATAGACGTTCTTTCCACTTACAATACAAAAATCAATCCAATGATTCGAAGAACCAAATTTTATCTAAACTACATGATGAGTTTCCAGAGAATTGGTCAATGAGACATGTCAGACTTTTAATAGAAAAAACGTACAACAACAAAAAAGAAGGAATGAAAAAGTAATATTCCTTTAAATTTTTTCTAGAATTATAAGTATTAATAGAAAGCAATCATTTATAAATATCACTTTTGTTATATTTACTTTTCATATATCAATATAAAAATTAAATAGTTTATTGTCATGTTACATTTTCAGAAAGATTATGAAAATCTCAAAGGATAAATGAGCTGATATCAAAAATATGTCAGTAGGAATGTCCAAAAAGGTGTACAAGGAGATGGTCAAAGAAATTGACATAATTGCATCGCATGAGGAGTCATCTCAACAACAACATGCTTCAAATGTAATATGTGATCATTGAATTTTTCGATTAGGTACAATAAATAAACAATTTAGCATTAAATATTAATTTTCAAGTATTTTCTTGCAGAAAAGAAAAGAAAATGGAACCCATTCAGCGCATAAAACAAGACGACAAGGAAGAAAAGTGTTGATATCTAAGTTTGTGAGTAATTGTTAATTCCTTATAACAACTTAACTAGATTTCATTTTTGTATATTTTAAGTTGTTTTACAAATCATCATTGAATTTCTTCAAACAAGTTCTAACATACAAAGAAGAACCATCAGACGAATTCATTGACATTGGGTTAAATATGGGTTGTCAATATATGTTGGCATATCATATATTAATTGTGAAATTTGTAAGCATCTATCAATCTTGTGTTACTTAGCTCTGTCTATAATTAATAGAACAAAAAAATCTTTCATATTAAATATATGATTTGTTATGGGGTATAAAACTTGCAGGAAACAAAGTATGGAACTCCGCCAACAAATGAAATGTTGAAAGGTGGCATGAAATTTGGTTTTGAAATAATGTGTATAGTTCATGAGTCAATTCTTGATATGGTACGTCATTTCTTTTCGATTTACATTGATGTATATTATTTAATATTGCAATTTTCATTATTCTCACCAATGTATATACACTCATTACAATTTATTTTTTTTGTTTGTCGATGGAAGTTGAAGAAGAAGAAAACAATCAACACCGTGAACAAAACATTCCTCAATATAAGCCGTCATGGAAGTAGCTCGAGCAGTGACAGTAGTTCAAGCGAAGAATGATGATCAATATGTTTGGATATCAAAGCAAGGTGTTGTATTTTTTGAATATTTTTTTGTGAAATTAGACATTTTGTTTAATGTAATGGACATAGTGTCCCAATTGAAAGACAAAGGGATACCAATAACTGTCCCATTGTGTATGAAAAAGAATGTCTTATTCATATTTATATAATAAAATACGTTTTAATTTATTCTATTGTTTTCTCCATTGTCGTTGTGAAATGTTACACCACTGATTAAATATATGGATGATTAAATATTATAATGAAGAGATGCGGAATCTGATGATATGATATAAAAAAATTAATCTAAACATCACATTCAAATGCACTATTAAAATTGAACTGATATAAATACTGTTATAAGATATGTGTCAACTTTTAATGAATAATGAATTTTAAAAAATCACAATAATTGCACTGTCACAGGTTGATGTTTCTAAAAAATACAAAATGAACACCGGTGTGTGTTAGTTACTGTGCACCGGTGCATTTGTATGCTATTGCACACTAGCGTGTTTCTATGGCCTATGGGCACCGCACAAATACCAATACCAATTAGAATGCTCAGTGTGTTTGTGTGATACTGCGCACCGATGTGTTTGTATGATATTGTGCACCAGTGTATTTCTATGACCTATGGGCACTACAAAAATACCAATACCAATTAGAACGGCCAGTGCACTTTATCGATGACTACCATCCGAGTGGTCTAATAGGTGTTGCATGCACCGGTGCGTTGTATCACCTACAAGGTGCCCAGTGCGATTTTACACCATAACGGCCTGGTGCATGCACCTTCGACCACCTTGGTCGACCACCCCAATGCGACTATCTAGATGACACGCACCGAGACGTTGCTAAATGCCTCGGGGCATCTGAAATTTGTTTTCTGTCTCGGTTCTTGGTAGGTTTATAGTACCGATGCATTCATGTTACAACATACCAGTACGTTGACACCTGATTATCGTACCTATGAGAAAAACATATGTAACAACCTTCGACCGCCCAGTGTTTTTTAGTTGTGTTCAAATTCCATTAGAAGCTCTGCCAAAACATCTGTTACTGAAAACGGATGTTGTAGCAAATGTTTTTTTGACAATTTTGGCCAATTTAATAACACTAAAAACCTCCATTATAACCTCTGCTAGAGGGCCTTTTCCTTGTAGTGCTGATACTAGAAAATTAAACACTATCTCACCATTGAAGCTATAAAAGAAAAACCCTCTCCCTCACCTAATTAGAACTAAGGAGATAAAAAAAAAGAGATGGGGGGATTATTCAATGGGATGGTACCCTCAAAAACTAAAAGGATCCACCTACACACTCCTATGGTAAACATTTTCAAAAGACAACAATGGCTAGGATTCTTTGAGTTGTTAAAGGGGCATGATGATGAATTTGCCTTTGAATTTTCCATGGAATTGTTTTCTCAAACAAATGACAATTCCGCCATTGTTGTAATAGGGTTAACTATCTCTCTCAGCCATGAAATCATTAGTAGAGTGACAACCCTACCTCTAGGGATCAAGTGGAGCAGGGAAGACAAAGCCATGATTGTCACTGCTAGGAATAATTTATTCATTTCAAAATAGAAACCTGTTGAGGATAAGAATGGGGTTCGAAGATAAAGCTTACCTTATCCTTGGGATGAGGTGGATTACCATATCCTTAAGTACATATCTCGTGAAGGAAGAATGAGTGTGGTGTATGCTTACCACTTCAGGTTACTTCATAAATTGAGATTCAAGGCATAATTGCCTCTTCCTTAAAGATTGGGTGCCATACCTTCTCCTACAGTGAATCAGAGAGATGAGTCAAAAGGTGAGAGAGGGAAAACACCAAGATCTAGCTCACCATGGCCTAATCAAATTGATAGTAATGGATTCCTTGAGCAACTTGAGAATCTCTACCCTATGGGCTAACTTCATAGACATGGATAAGGAAACTTTCATAGGGACACAAACCATTACTATTGGAGAGACATCTACCTCTAGCATTGGAGGTAGGGAGGGAAAAAAAAATAGGAGGAAGACACAAGAACAAAGGAAGAGGAGGAAGAAAAGATAGAAGAATAAGAGAGAAAAACAAAGGAAGGAGAAGCAGATGTTGAAAGATAATGGGAGGAGAAATAAGTGGAAGTAACATTACGTCCTAAGAAAACTCCTGAACCCAAAGCAACAAAAGGATCACCACATTAAACAAGCTTATCTCCAGGAAATACTAAACAAGAAGTAGTTGCCACCTTAGCTACATTAGGCACTCCTTATAATCCTAAGAGGAAGAGACAAAGACAAGCCCCCCTATATTTTAAGACTAGAAAAAACACCAAAATCAAACAAGGGAGACCACAAACTCCCACAAGGGTCCCCATTAACATTGAAGAATCACCAAGCAAGCAAGGTGAAGTAGGAACCATTGAGGGAAAAATTGAAGAGGTCAACTCTCCTAAACCTAAACCAAATAAACCTATAGCATATGTGAGGAGGCCTACCACCATATCAACCACCTTCATGCAGCAAAAGACACCAAAAACTCTCCAAAAAGAATAAAAAGGGAAGCTGCGAGAGGGGTAGAGTGCACTACATGAGGGGCAGAGTGTTCTATAGGAGGGGAATAATGTGCTATCAGAGGGACAAAATGTGCCACAAGAGGGGAAAAGTGTTCCACAATAGATATAGGAGAAGAAAAGTGAGCTACAAGAGGCAACAACCTCCCCAAACATTTGAGAGGGACTCCATAGAACTCCGAGAGCCTAGTCTACAACCTAGTTTGGAGTCCCATTATAAATTTATTGAAGGGGGAAGAATCAACCATGTGAAATTTACAATTCCACTTCTTTATGAGCTAGATATAGGAGAAGAAAAGTGAACTACAAGAGGCAAAAACCTCCCCAAACATTTGAGAGGGACTCCATAGAGCTCCAAGAGCCTAGTCTACAACCTAGTATGGAGTCCTATTATAAATTTATTGAAGGGGGAAGAATCAACCCTGAGAAATTTACAATTCCACTTCTTTATGAGCTAGATATAGAAAGGGGAAGAACCCACAGGTGGATGTATATTGATAAATCAAAGAATGTGGAAGATGTGGGACTATTGAAGGAAAGAGTCAATGAGATGGTGTTAGGTCCCTATATTACTAGTATAGTCCCTTATTGTTATTTTTGTACCCCTGTAACCCCCATATTGTTATTATTGTGCCCTTAAATTATTATTGTTAGGTTGGCTAGGATTACATTATGGCCCCATGGACTCCTATATATAGAAAGGAGGTTTTGTCATTTGTGTCATCCAAGAATTGTTCATTTATGTAATGTATTGGAGGTTTCCCCCTCGAAGTGGCTGATTTCTAAGGCGTTGATCTCTCTTTTCTTCTATTTTTGGAGCTGGTTTCACAACATTTGGTATCAGAGCTTTAGATTATAGGGTTTCGCTACTCCAAACAGATCATCGTGGAATTCTCGCTATAAATGTTTTTCTACGAAGGTTCAGAAGCTGAAATTTTTAGAGCACAAAGACCAAATCTTGAGGAACATCTTTGCAAAATTGCAGAGCTTGGTTCATAATATGTTCGGAGATATGGTCTGTGGAAGTTAGGGATTTTTTAGCCTCCCAGATTTCATCTCAAAGAGGTGATCATGGGAAAATATTCATAACTCTCTCTCTAAGCAACGGATTGGAATGTTGTAGAGATTGGCTGCAAGTACACGGACTGTAGTTTCCTGTCTATCAATTTCAGAGTTGAAGGAGGAAACAATGACACATGGAAAGTCATACAAGTTCGCTCTACTGAACTAGTCCATAATTAGGTGATTGTGGGATATTGGACATAACTTTGCGTTGAAGAATCCAAATCAGGTCAAGCCTATGGAATTCAAAAGATGATTCAAAGGGCTATCTCAGGGCCAAATTTCAAATATTGAAGATCTGAAATCACAGAGATAATTCAGTTTCAATATCGAGCTCCTCAAAAGCAAGAAAAACGTGTGTATTGTTTTCCCAATTACATAAGTCTTATGTAAAAAAATCAGTTTGAAGTGATTCCAAGGGCCTATTGAGCATATATTTCAGTATTGGGTTCTGAAATGCCTCCTAAAAAGAATTCAACATCCATTAAGCCCTCAGAATACTCTACTATGACTCATGAAGATGAATAATTGCAACATAATCTATCAAAATTACAAGAGAAAGTGCACCAAATTTCGCTTTCACAAAGAGCAGCAAAAAATGAAATGGAAGTTTTGAAGAAAGGCATGGAAGTGAAGATGGATGGTTTGAAGAATAATATGGATGGTTTGAAGAAAGGCGTGGAAGCTAAGATGGATGGCATGGAAGCTAAGATGGATAACATGGAAGAAAAAATGAAAGACAACATGGAAAACATGAAGAATGATCTAAAAGCAAACATGGAAGGTTTGACAAAGTTGATACAAGAAATGATTCCTAATGGCGAAAAGATAGTAGAGGAAACTCATGATGAGAACAAAATAAATGTTAATCGTGATTTCATAAACTCTAATGTTGGATTCAAGAACCACCATATTCCAAATATGAATATGAGGAAGTTTGATGGAAAGGATCCCGTAACATGGATACTACAGATGGAGCAATATTTTGATCTCAATAATGTGCAAAAGACATAAAATATACACATTGAAACTTTAAATTTAGAACAAAATACATTTGTATGGTATCAATGGCTTTGATCCCGTAAAAAAATTTTCACTTGATCAATTTTTACGGAGGAAATGATAGCACATTATGAGGATACAAAGAGCAACACCTTCTTTAGCCAATTGATAAATCTCAAACAAAAGGGTTCAATGGCGGAGCACATTGAGGACTTCCAAAAATTGAATATAAGGGTAACTGATATTCCAGAGGAACACAGGATTGATGTCTTCATAGGGACTTTAAAGGATAACATCCAACATGAATTTCATGTTTGGGAACCTGATTCATTGGAGAAGGCATTCAGGTTGGCAAGAAAAATTGAATGTAAAATTATGGCGACAAGGAAGCCTACCACTCACTTCTATAAAGAGGGAAGTGTTGCTACTCCTAGATTTCCACAACTTACAAGGTTGACACCACAACAATTGGAAGAAAAAAGAGCAAAAGGGCTTTGCTACAGTTGTGATAGCAAATACACTAAAGGTCATAAGTGTGCTGAGAAGAAATTATTTTACATAGATTGTAAAGAGGAAGAAGAAAATGAACAAGAAGAGGATATACACCAGGAACCAACCCTAGAAGAGGAAGAAATGAATCCGACCATATCGTGTAATGCACTGGCAGGAATTACCACTCCTCAAACTCTCAAGATAGAAGGACATATCAACAAGAAAAGGGTAATAGTGTTGATTGATTCAGGTAGCACCCATAATTTTATTCATTGTAAGGTAGCCAAGGAATTAAATTGTTTCCTATACCCAGCACCAGAATGTCAAGTGATGGTTGCAAATGGAGGAACTATAAATTGCTCCGGAAAATGCCATAATATCAAGCTAACCATGGGGGAATATGTGTTGACTAGTCCAATGCTTTCCATTCCTATGGGAGGTGCTGATGTTGTACTAGGAGTACAATGGTTACAATCTTTGGGGACGGTGGCTTTTAATTTTCAAGAACTTTTCTTGAAATTTTTTTCAGAAGGAAAGGAAGTCGAATTACGGGGTATTGAAGGGAAGCCAGGAAGGATAATAAGCTCTAATGTCATGACAAAGCTTCTAAAGAAAGAACAACGAGGCGCAATTGCACAATTATGCTCACTAGAAGTTCCAACATCAAAATCATCTATTTCTGCAGATCTCCAACAAGTCTTGGACAATCATTCCAAGGTGTTTGAAACTCCCAAAGGACTCCCACCTATTCGTGATCATGATCATGCTATTCATTTGATTCTAGGAAATGTTCCTCCAAACATCAGGCCTTATAGATATCCTTACTTCCAAAAGAGCGAAATTGAACGTATGATTGCAGAAATGTTAGAGGCGGGTATAATTCAACCTAGTCAAAGTTCTTTCTCTGCTCCTGTAGTATTGGTACACAAGAAGGATGGATCATGGCGCATGTGTCCTGATTATAGGGAGCTCAATAAGCTCACCATTAAAGATAAATTTCCCATTCCTGTGATTGATGAATTATTGGATGAATTACATGGAGCAATTTATTTTACCAAGTTGGATCTTCGTTCAGGATATCATCAAATTAGAATGAAGACTGAAGATATTCCAAAAACAGCATTCCAAACTCATGAGGGTCATTATAAATTTTTGGTCATGCATTTTGGCCTTACCAATGCACCTTCTACATTTCAAGGGTTGATGAATTCCATTTTCAAACCCACCCTTAGAAAATTTGTGCTAGTATTTTTTGATGATATACTAATCTACAACAGGTCTTGGAAGGATCATGTTCAACATGTTGACAGGGTGCTCAAACTATTGGAGGAGAAGCAATTATATGTAAAAACATCCAAATGTTTCTTTGGAGTACATGAGGTGGAATATGTCATATTGTATCTCACGAGGGTGTTAAGGTAGACCCTAACAAAATTAAAGCCATTAAGGAATGGAAAGTCCCCACAACCATAAAGAAATTGCGCAGATTTCTTGGGTTAACAGGGTATTATCGCAAGTTTGTTAAGAATTATGGGAGAATAGCAGCACCTCTAAAAACATTATTGAAGAAAGATGCATTTTCATGGACTCTTGAAGTAACTAAGGCCTTTGAACATCTTAAAGAGGCAATGTTCCTAGCACCAATCTTAGCTACTCCAGACTTCACAAAAACCTTTTTTGTGGAATGTGATGCCTCAGGAAATAGAACTGTTGTTGTTTTAATGTAAGAAGGAAGACCCATTGCTTTTGAAAGTCGTTCAATCAAAGGAAAGTATTTACAAAAAGCTATTTATGAGAGGTAAATGTTGGCAATACTACATGCACTAAAGAAATGGAGACCTTAACTAATGGGAAGACACTTCAAGGTAAAAATTGATCATGATAGTCTTAAACACTTTTTGGAACAAAGATTATCTTTAGAAGAGCAGCAAAAATGGGTCACAAAGATGTTGGGTTATGACTTTGAAATCGTCTACAAAAACAGAAGCTAAATTTTGTTGCAGATGCACTCTCAATAAAGGATGAAGAGGTGGAAACATTTCTTTGTGCCATTTCAATTATCCAACCAGATTGGATAATCGAAGCAAGGGATGGATGGAAGAAGGACAAAGAAGTGAGGACTCTCATTCAAAATTTGCAGCAAGATCCTAGTACATCTGATACATTTAGTTGGAAAATTGATTCCTTATGGTACAAAGATCTCTTATATATTTGCAAGAGTTCCAAACTAAAACAAAAGATTCTTTTTGAATTGCACACTTCTCCTTTAGGAGGATACTTGGGATTTTTAAAAACTTACCATAGGGTGAAGAAATATTTTTTTTGGGATGGCCTTAAATTTGATATTCAAAATTTTGTGGCGAAATGTTTGGTTTTACAGCAAAATAATGTTGAGACAATTAAGACCCCAGGTCTTCTACAACATTTATCCATTCCAAGTCAACATTGGGAGGAGATTTCAATGGATTTTATCACAGGTTTACCTAAGTCTAAAGGAACGAGTTTCATCATGGTGGTAGTTGATAGACTTACCAAGTATGCAAACTTTTGTGTATTATCTCATCCATTTAAAGCGAGTACAGTTGCTACTACATTTATGGAAACAATTCAAAAGCTACATGGAAACCTGAAGATTATTGTAAGTGACAGAGATCCCATTTTTGCAGGAAATTTTTGGACAGAATTATTTTCTTGTTTGGGTACTCAACTAGCTCATAGCTTATCTTATCATCCTCAATCCGATGGTCAAGCAGAGATAGTGAATAAGTGTTTGGAAGGATATTTTTGTTTTTTTGTATCTGATAAGCAAGCACAATGGGTCAAGTAGTTACCTCTCGCTGAATTGTGGTATAACACTTCCTTCCATACTACAGCAAAAATGACCCCATTTATGGCACTTTATGGATATCATCCACCATCCATCACATCTTATTTAATGTAAAATGCTAGCGTTCAATCAGTGGAGGATCACATCGAGCATCAACAAGAAGTTCTCCAACTCTGAAAGGATAACCTAAATTTGGCACAAAATCGAATGAAACAATAGGTAGATCAACATCGCAGTGAGAGAAGTTTTGATGTGGGAGACTCGGTATTTTTATGTCTACAACCATACAAAAAAATTTCCCTCAAGCAAGCTAAGAAGGATAATAAATTATCGCCAAAGTACTATGGTCCTTAGAAGGTTTTGAAAAAGATTGGTACTATGGCATACAAATTGGAGCTCCCTGCTTCTTCGCGAGTGCATCCAGTTTTCCATGTTTCATGCTTAAAAAATGTTATAGGGGACAAACTTCCAGTTCAAAAAATATTGCCAGAACATGATGAGGAAGGAAAAACCATATTGGAACCTAAATCATTCACGGAAACAAGAACTCGACAACTACGAAATCGATCAATTTCAGAGTATCTCATCAAATGGAAGAACTTACCCACTGAAGATTCTACATGGGAGGATGAGAATTTTATACAAAAGCAACCGGAGCTACTCAAGCGTTGAGGGAAACACCTTTTTGAAGGAGAGGAGCATGTTAGGTCCCCATAAGTATAGTCCCTTATTGTTGTTAGTTTAACCCCCTTATTGTTATTGTTGTACCCCTGTAACCCCCATATTGTTATTATTGTTCCCTTAAATTATTATTGTCAGGTCGACTAGGATTACATTGTGGCCCCATGGAATCCTTTATATATAAAGGAGGTTTTGTTATTTGTATCATCCAATAATTGTTCATTTATGTAATGTATTGGAGGTTTCCCCCTTGATATGGTTGATTTCTAAGGCATTGATCTCTCTTTTCTTCCATTTTTGGAGCTGGTTTCACAACAGATGGGAAACAAATTGGATTATTTGAGACTCAGGGAGTCTATGATGAAAGAACAAATATAGGCAAAGAATATGAGGTTGAAAGAGAAGTTTCAAGAGAAGGAAACCCAACTTGCCACCATGACAAGTCTCTGTATGGAGGCTCTACAATGTATGAAACCTTCCAAATATAATGCTATCTATCTAAAAGAGCAATGGCTACAATATAAAATCATAACTCTATCTCAACATGGTTCTATGCCCTTTCAAAACTACAGATAATTTCTAGAGTTTTGCAAACAAGCTAGTATAGTGGATAGGGCAAAGATGGTTGAATTCTACATGCATAATCTCATATTGACAGATATGAACCATTGGGATCCCAATTGAAGACTAGGGGACATGTAGTTGATGGCTTTGGCATCTTTGTTAGCACATGAAGAGATAAGGGTTGAGGAGGTGAAGAGAGTAATGGAAAAAGATGATAAGGAACCTCTATACATTAGATTTGAGCTAATGAGCACCAAGGTTGTCATTACAAATCATAGCCTCATCTCTAATGATGTTGTTTTGGAACCCAAGTACATTGAAACCTAGGAACAAGCCATTATTCACTTTGAATATATCTTTAGGTTGTTAGGAGAAGACATTATGCAAGCTTTCCAAAGGAGATGGCATGCTTTATCACTCAGTTTCCAAATTAGAGAATACCTCTCTCCTGAAAGGCTAAATAATGTCTTGGAAAAAACACCCTTATATAAGAGAGAAATGCAGAGAATGAGGATTCAATGGATAGTACTGAAACTTGGTTCACCTTTGTTGTTAGACCTACATGAAGTAAAATACCAAGAAAAATAACACAAGGGGTGGATTGAGGCAAAGAAAATTGAAGGATTTTACTCACCATAATGCACTCCATCTGAGGTGCCTTGGGATGTTAGGGAGGCCACCGGGGCCATGAGAGAAGTTCACATGGATGAATAAGTTTCTTAGAGGATGAGAAAAAATTTCATTACGGGGGTGACGATGATGATCATCAATAGGTATATTATAAGGGTCGTGTTCCATCCTCCATCTTTAGAACTATCTCTTTCTCACATTTATTTACATTTTTAGTTTTATTATGCTTAGTGAGAAGGATAAAAAGTGTTTTTCATATCATGTGGCCAATGTGGTTTAATTGTAGGGAATGGGGAATTTTTTATATATTTTCCATGAAAGGGCTCGAAGTAGACAACAAGGAGAGAATCTAGGAGGTTTTCCACCTCTTTAATTCACTCAATCGACCTAAGATCACAACACTCTCTTTCTCATCAGCTCAAGGTCATTAGAAGCCAAACCACTATTATTTTAATTGGGAGTAATGAATAATAAGATCCACCATTCTTGAGTTGAAGGAGACAATAATTCCTATTTTCTAGGGAGTTGCTAGAAACTACCCTCTTGTATAAATAAACAAGAAGAAGAGCTCATTATATTTCGAGTTTTATTTTCACCTAGGTAGTTATTGAGCTCAAGAAGTTGGCATTGTTATTTTGACTGTCATCTGATGTATCAGACATTTTATTTGATGATAATGAGAAGTTTCTTATTGAGTTATCACTGAGTTAATTCCATAGGGCTGAGGATCTTGGTCAGGCATTCCAACTTGCAAGATTAGGTCTGTTTAGTGTATGACGATTTCTCTTAGATTGGGTAGAATTTCTTAGTTTCTTGCATTTTAGTAGAGAATAATCCATCAAAACCTATGGTTGCAAACTCTACTTCACCTCTCTCGTGGGAGCATGAGTGGAAGGATTCAAAACCACAGTTCAAAAGTATTATGTTTATGATTTATTGGAAAGATATTTTTGTTATTTTTCTTGTATTACATTTTATTTATATAGCTTAGAAGTTTCTTTAATGATTACATCAAAGTTCTAGCATAAAATAAATATAATTTAAATTCAACTCATCTTTTCCACCATCAATTATCTCATTTTTTCAATAATAAATGGATGGATGCATGTGATGATTGCAGGGATGTGTGGATCTGCAGGAAAGGGCACCTTTACTACTTCCATCTTGAAATCACTCACCTTCTCTATTCACCTCCAAATTCCATCCTAAAAACTTTGTTTCATAACTTCATGTTGCCTAGGTACACTGAGAGCATTCATCCTAGTGCAACACAAGCCTTTGAAAGGTTATGAGCTTGAATAGGGGCTTAAGCCAACCTACACTCATTTACCCCAACCTCCATAAAACTCTCCATGCCTTCTAGACACCATTTTCACCTTCAAAACTATCTCGAGAGCCCTCTTGTAACGTTACATCCCCCCATGTAGCAATACACAGCTCCTGCAGCAGCCACCTGTAGCAAACCTATAGGACCTTTTTTCTTCATCAATTTTGATCCCCACTACAAATTTGACTTAATCTTAATGAATGTTGAACCCTAATTGTGACGTTATGATCAGGGGAAGCTCCTAGGCCACTCAAAACCTTCTTTTCCTTCACTATAGAAACAAAGTAGAGTTTTTTCCTTATCACATATTTCATTCAAATAGATTAGTGATTTAAAAGAAAGTTTGAGCTAGGTAGATGGTACATGAAATTGTGATTGGTAGCTTGATGAATTCTGCAATAAAAATTAAATTCCTTTTTGCAAGTAGATTTGGTATTTTAGCGAATGTTACAAGATAAAACAACTCCCTTTCTGCAAGTATTTTAGCCTTTTTCTTTTCTTGAATTGATTAGTTAGAATTTGCAAGTTAAGTTCAATGGCATTGTCCCTTCATAGTTAGAAGTAGCTTTTAATTTTACTTTCATCAGCAAGATTTCATTTTAGTTCAGTAGGAGGAATGATCTTGGAGTAATTTTGATCTAATGTCATAGTTAAGGGTGGAAACATAGAATGTTGGCCTTATCTGCATATAGCCATCACACCTTAAAAGTTTATACGAAGTTAAGTTTATACGAACCCTGAGTTGATAGATAGAGTTGAGTATCCCTTGGGAGTTGCAACAGTCTTGGTGCAATATGAGGGCTAACCATAAATTTGGCCTTCAGCACAACTTATCATCCGCAGATAGATGGAAGACAGATAGCATAAATAGGATATTTGAGGACATGTCGAGAATGTATGTGATGTATCAACATAAGACATGGGAGGAGTACCTTCCATTAGTTGAGTTTGATTACAAAAATGGGTATCAGGAGTCATTAAGGATGAGTCCATTGGAGGCATTGTATGGCAAGAGTGGTAATACTCATATTAGTTGGAATGATCTAGTTAATAGGGTATTGATTGGATCGAACATGGAGAGATGGAACAAGAAATGCAAGTAATCAAGAAAAATCTGAAGGCACCATAGGAAAAACAAAAAAATTATGCGAATCAAAACATAATGTTTAAGGAGTTCCAGGTTGGGGAAAATTTGCACTTGCGTATCAAGCCCAAGAAGAGCTCCTTGAGGATTAGATCATTGGCACCATCGTATTGTCAGTAGCCTATCAACTTACACTGCCTCTGACAGTGAAATTCCATGATGTTTTCGATGTGTCATTGCTTAAGAAGTATGTTAAATATGTTGATCATATGATTGACTGGTCTGTAGTACAGGTAAATCCAAAAGGTGAATTTCAGCCGGAACCGCAATGTCTTTGCAGAGAAAGATGCTCATGCTCTAGAACTAAGCTATCGAGTAGGTTAAAGTGAAATGGAAGAACTTTGGGCCCGATGAAGCTACATGGGAGATGGTGGATCAGATGCAGGCTATGTATCCTTCTCTATTCGCTGGTTGAGCGAATGTTTTTGGTATATATTTTCGTATGGCTTTTTGTTATATGTATATATGTATATGGCTGTAAATACTACCATGAGTTGTGTTATAAAGCTCCAATAAGTAGTATGGTGTTATGTCATTATGGTTGTCATGTTGTTATGTTTTTCATGTCAGGTTTCTTCTCATTAGGTTTCCCATTATAAATACTGCAACGAGCTAAGTCATAAATATCCATGGGTAGTATGTTTTTCTCACAAGTATTGTTGGTTGTAGGTGTCGTTGAACATCGAGGACAGTGTTCCCCCAAGAGGGAGGGTTCTGTAATGACCTTGGTCAAAAATCCATGTAATAAAAATAATAAAGGTAAAATAAGACCATGGTAAAAGGACACGTATTCCAACCGGGACACGTATTCCAACCCGAATGTGTAGAAAACATGATATACTTTATACTGTACTAATGAATGCTTTATGTAAATTGGCAAAGGCAATGACAAAGGCTTTGTAAAGACAAACTTGAATTTATTGGTATTTTATTTATGAAATAATGTAAAAGTTGGAGAAAAGGAAGGTGAAAGGTCACAGGTTGCATGTGAGGAGGAAAATAATGGAAAATTGAAGAAAATATAGGCCTCATTAATAAAACAGATTATGAGGATCAGTTCATTTTTGGAGCTCTCATTTTCTCTCTATCTTGCTCATACTCCTGGACACTTTGAGTTTTATTGGAGCACTCTTGGGGGAATGTGGAATACTTGGGATTTGGAGCAAGAAGGCAAAGGAAGAGAAGGAAATTGCAAGAGGACATCAGGATCAACAATTACATCGGGTTTTACTTGGAGGTACCGAGTTGCATGTATGATTTCTTACTAGTTTTGGCATGCATGTCATATGCATGTGGTTTCTTGGTCATGATCTTTCATTGACATGGAGGATTGCCTAGATTGACAATGGTTTTTCCTAGCCCATTTCCTAGATAGCCATGGTGTTTGAAATAATTTTTTTTTTTCTCGGTTGGTTAGTGTTGGAACACCTAATCCTACATGGGTAGGTGTGGAATGCGAAAAGTCACAATGGAGTCCAAGTGACCTTGGAATGTGAAACCAAGAGTCACACCATTGTACTATAAAAGTACATCATGTATAATGGAAAATATGAGCTACATGCTTATCCTTCATTGTCTTGAGTTTCTTGTTGTGTTGTATGTGTTTATCTTTCCTCCACACTGTGTATGTTTAACATGGTATCAGAGCGGGCGATTGCTGGCCCCGCTCCACATTGAGTGAGCCATTTGTGTTTATGGCCTGTGCATATCTGAAATTTTTTTGATAATTTTTGCAGCTCTCAGAGTTTTTGCAGTAGTCATTTTGCCATATTCAAAAATTTTGTCTTGGAGAAGAGCAGCATTCAAAATCCGTGGCAGCATTCAGAAATTGGTTTGAAGAAGCAATATCAAATTCTGCATGTTTTCTAAATTTCTGCCTATTAAATTATGCATTTTCAAGTGCTGAAAACACTGTTTAAAGAGGGTTTCTGAAAGAAAAATTTCTGAGTTTTTCATTGAAAAAATTGTGCAAATCTCTGGGTTTTACCGCTAAAATCTTCTGGAAAATTCTGCATTTTTAAAAGTCCATTTCTCTGCTGCTGGGCTACTGGAAAAATTTCGAAGTTTTATTGGCAATCTCTGCATATTCTTCAGTTGTATATTTCTTGAAAAGAATTCTGCCATAAATTTCCTACTGTCCTTTGCTATTCTACTCCGCTGTTTCATTCAAAAAAAATTAAAAAAATAAATTAAAAAATCTCTGGGAAAACTCTGCCTTCGGCCCTCACACCTGTGCACTGTAATCCGCTCTCGCCCATTACACTACACCCTTATCACTCCACCTTCCCTACGCTATAGCATTCTCCCTATGATATTCTCCCTACGCCCTTACCCTCTGCCCTCTTCACTAACCCGACTGCTCCACACATTCTGGCATCTGTCATTCCCCTACCCGCTCTATTCCCATTACTCTCCCACGGGCTCTCCCCCCCCCCACCATTTATTTTAATTTAAAAACTCCTCCCTACCCCTCAACTACCTATCCCAACCTACGCCCCTCTCCATGCACACTCAAACTCCACACCCCCTACTCTCAACACTCACCTTCACGCCTCACGAGCTCCCTCCCACAGCCTCACGGCCCTCCCCGCTCCCTCTGCCCTCACGAAAACCCCCTCACCCATACTCTCAGCTAGCCCGCCTGCATAACCACTCAATCGACCCCTTCCCGTTGCTCAACCCGCCCCCTCTCTATAGCACTACACCTCCCCACTCCCTACAGCTCCTATCCCCTCACACTCGCTCCTACCACAGTCTTCCCCACGGCTTTGGCCTGCTCTCCCTCTCTCCTTCCCCGCGGCCTTCAATCCACTCCCTACCCAACTACTCCACTCCGCCCCCTCATCCCAACGCTCCCGGCCACTCCCTTCGCTCTCCCTACCTTCCCTCCTTGCCCTACCCCTCAGCCTTTCGGCCTTCCCATTAGTCAAACTCCTCCCTCCCTCCATGCAAGTTTTGTCCCACTTTTTTTAGTTTTTAAAAATTTTTTAATTCCTTTCCTCTCCCCATTTTAATTAATTCCCTTTCTTTATTTAAAAAAAAAAAAAATTCCCTTCCCATTTTAATTTTTTTATTAAAAATCCCCCTTCCTCTTTTTTAATTAATCCCTTTAATTTTTTTTTCCTTTTTAAACCTATTTCCTAGATTTACCCATAGTTCCCCCTCCTTCAAATAAGTTTTCCAATTTCAATTTTTTTATAATTTAATTATTTTAAATTTAAAAAAAAAAACAACAGATAGAGAGGAAGAGAAGAAGTAAACAGCAAAGAGACCAGAGAGAGAAAATGAATAGCAGCAAAGAGAAAATGACATATCAGTAAATGGACAGTACACATAGAGAAAATTGCAGTTTTGCATTGTGATTTGTGGCATTGACATAAGGGTGAATTTTTCTGAAGAGATTGACATATGAAGACGAGTTGTTCTTGATGAAAAACAGCTCTTTGAAGAAAAAATTCAGCTGCCTTAAAGGCCTCTTGCACAAGTGTTTTCAGCTACACATTTACAAAATATTTTTGCAGAGATATTGACATTGTATTGTGAGTGGAATTTGCATCTTCTTCATAGTTGCAATTAGTAAATTTGAGTTGTTGATGTAACTCATTGTTGATTGTCCTCCATCATTTGAGGATCACATTTTGTACTTTGAGATTTCTATAAGTCATTTGTATTTTTAAAAGGAAGTTGAATCACATTGTAAACGGGTGCATTTTCGGTTGAAGCCGACACCCTTTCAGTTTTTTAGCCTAATTTGTTGAAAATGGCTAAAATCAATGAGGCATTAGAGTTGTTGAATAACCTCATTCATTCAAATGTTGATGACATGATAAAAATGAGCAAGAATTCTCTTTGTAATATTCAAAGTTGTTTGCACGATGCACAAGAAAAGATTGAGTTTTTGCAGTTGGAATCTTAGCTTCAACAAGACGAACTTCAGCAAGAGAGTCACCATTCTAAACCTGTTCTTCTTTTTCTAATAGAAAGATCTGTCGTAAGGTAAGTCACGTGACAATGGATTCCCATTCAGTTCCTTGTACAAGAGCAGATTTACATGCAGATGCAGCAGTTCAACCTGCACTTCTCAAGCCCATCATCAGACCTTGGGAAGAGCTTTTCCACAACAAGCACAGAACTGGTCTTGGATATGACAAGGATGTGACCTTTCATATTCCAAACTACACCAAGCCCATCATATTTCAGAGTGCCGGATTCCTATATGACAGTTGCCCTGCAGCTGTTCCAGATCCTGCTCCGCTTCCACAACAACAACAAATTGTGAAATGCCAACACTGTGATCGAGTTGGCCATATGAAAGATCATTGTTTTGATCTTCATCCATGCAAGCACTATGGTCGGCACACCCATTCTTTAGATAGATTCTTTGAAAACAAGCCTCCTACAAGAAAAAAGATTCATCTTGGATGGATTGCCTCTTGGCAATGGGCATCAGCAGCCAAGAAGATGTTTAAGTCGCATGTCAGAACATGTTCATGGATATTGAGCAAACTTGCAGTTGAGTTTTCGCCATCATCTCACCTTGTCCCTAACAGGGGGGAAAATGGTGGTCATGTACAAGCTTCGACGTCAGATCAAGCGAGCCTGAGCCACAATCTCTCATTCCATGTTCAGAGTTGTAGCCAGAGACATAGCAGTTCAAGCGAGTCTGAGCCATAATTCGTCATTCCAGATTCAAAGATGTAGCCAGAGACATGGAGGCCCATGAGCATGCCTTCGGTTGGTGGACAACCTTAAACCATCATCTTTGGTTGGTGGACAACCTTAAACCACCACAGGTTGTAGACCTCCCTTCTTTTAGGTCGAAGGTCTCCCTTTCATATATGAGGAACACTTCCTCTAGCAGAAGCCTTCAGCTTCTTGCCAACTTTGGTTGAGTTCCAGGAAATGCTTCAAGCATTCCAGAGTTGTTGGTAATCCTAAAACCATCACAGGTAGTAGACCTCCCTTCTTTTAGGTTGAAGGTCTCCCTTTTTTATGAGGGACAATTCCTCTAGCAGAAGCTTTCAGCTTCTTGCCAGTTTTGGAAGAGTTCCGGGAACTGCAACAAGTTTTGCATTCCAGTGTTTGTGGTCATCCTTAAACCACCTCTTTTTTCCAACATTTCACAGAGTTGATTCAGCCCAAGTGCTGCCATGCATACTTTGCAGATTTGTATTACAACTCTTTTCTTGGACTCACACATACCCCTTCGGATTAAGGGGGGATGTTGGAACACCTAATCTTACATGGGTAGGTGTGGAATGCGAAAAGTCACAATGGAGTCCAAGTGACCTTGGAATATGAAACCAAGAGTCACACCATTGTACTATAAATGTACATCTTTGTATAATGGAAAAAATGAGCTACACGCTTATCCTTCATTGTCTTGAGTTTCTTGTTGTGTTGTGTGTGTTTATCTTTCCTAATACACCACATGGTGTTTAACAGTTCTCATGTTCCTTTGGCTATGGGTTGATTTATTAGTTTCTGGAAGATTTGATTGGAAAAACTTTTTGGAAGCCCTATAACAACTTGAGTTGAGTTACTGGTCCTAGAAGCCTTAGTTGGACAAACACACTGGAAGCCCTTGGTGGGTTGAGTTACTAGTCCTAGAAGCCCTATTTGGACAAATGATCTGGAAGCCTGACAACAACTATGGGTTGAGTAACTAGTCCTGGAATCCCTGGTTAGAACAAATGCTATGGAGCCCTAGAAAACTTGGGTAGAGACCAATCTGGTGATGGTTAGTGATGTTCGTCTATGAGGTGGAACCACTGGCTTAGGGTTGAGGTGGTTTTTCCTCTGGAAGCCCTGGTTTGGTTTTATTTGGATTTCTCCATGAGATCCCACATTCATTCTTGGAATATGGCACAAGGGTGACTGACTGAAAGAGAGATTTGGTTTAGACTAGTCTATGGTTGGGTGGTACGTGGAAGTATCAGAACTGGTTGCATTTTGCATAAGTCAATAAGAGCTCTTTTCCCCTTGTATTTGATTGTAAATTTACTTGTTATTGTTGAGAATTAGGTAGGGCTAGGTTTAATTCAAATTCTCTTATTCATAATTACTTGTGAGCTTACTTCTTTTACTTATGTCTTCTCTTTTTAGATAATTGTGTCTTTCATCAAGTTAATTACCAAAACACACGAGATACAAAGTTAGGCTCTTCAAGCTAGGGCCAAAACCTCTCCCTCTTGGAGAGGAAAACCCACAAGAAATTACTCTTATAGACTTCCAGTTGACAAGTACCATGACAAAGACTCAAACCCTTGACCTAGGTATGCCGTCAAGACCTTGTCACTGCTTCTTCAATTACTCCTTGATCTGATCCTTCTTTTTTGCACCGATTTGCACCTTTCAGCACCAATACTAGAGATCTCAGTCTATGCTTTTATTCTTTCTTCTCTGGCTATATGAGATCCTTTCTTGACATCAACACTCTATCATAGATTTTCTTACCTTATGTTTTATCCTTGCTGACTGTACACACTTATTTTGTTTCCTCTTATAGAATAGTCCACATTATACATGGTATTTTTCTAGTACTCGACATAGTATTGTTCTTGTACTTCAACACAATCCCTTCTCCATATTAGATACAGACCTGTCCTCACACTTGTTGCATTCTAGATTCTGCACTATAATCCTTCTCCACATTTGAACGCACTTTAACACAACCCTTATTCACTATTGAACATAGCCTTATATCTGCATTAGGGCACAGTCCTGTTCATGCTTGAGTGCAGTCCTATACCTGTAATTACCTTAGTCCCTCCTTCATACTAGAACGCTACCCTTACTTCACACTTCTTGCTAATCTATATGTCTGTAGAGATCTCAGAATTATCCTCGCATTTATGCCTCAGATAAATCCGAAGTTCTTGCTCCAAATGAACTACAGACCATCCTTATATATATAGGACATATCTCCTTTTCAAGCCGACGTGAAGGCCTACTTTTGAGCTGACTTGTGCAAGGGTATGGATGATGGATGCCAAATTGTGCAGTCACTTCAACGTTGAACTTGAGTGTGATGTTCCTTTTTCAGAAACATTGTCAATCGACAAGAAAATCTATTCCAGAGATAGACTGAAGGGGCATTTACTGGATTTGTCACCTTCATAAAGAAGGATTAGCACCAAAGGCTTCCTAGCCCACTATCAGACTCTGTCTATAGAGTGTTGTCAAGGGACAATATCCCCAAGAGGGAAATACAACAAGATTGGGAATCTTGCAAGATAACCCAAAAATGCAGCTCTAGCAATATAAAGACATAAACTGGAAAAGCAGTGAATAAAAATTATGCAAAAATGTATGAAAACCCTTAAGCCATTTTATTATGAAATAACAGCAGCAAAATGATACAATGAACATCAAAAGAACAAGGCAAGAAGCTTTTCATGAATACACATGCCATAATATAAAATGCTGCTCCATAGCAGGATGCCCATGAATAGGAACTGCACAGTAATATAAGAGAGACTACTAAAATGAGTACAAAACATCATGGATCTGCATATATGTGGCTCATACAACATTGGGAGAGAAGATCTAAGCTCCCAATCACTACCTCAAGTCAATCCTAGAAGGATTGGCTGAAATGTGCAAAACTGCAAAATGTCGGAGTTGCTGGGTAGCAGCAGCAACTCAATACATGGAATGGAATGGAGAAATCTGAATGGATGAAGCTGATGAAGAGCCCTTCTCCTTTGGAAATATGAAGTGCAAGGTTGATACCTACACCAAAGATCTCACCCTCTGAAATGTCTGCAACACCCTCACTGCAAATGTGCTCCAACTAGAATGCAGTCTATGAGAGTGTCTACGCTGTAACTGATGGAAGTGGTTGGCCTCCTACCAATGATGGTGGAATAATCTCAAGAACCATCCTCACTAACCTCTCAGAAGTAGAGAACCTCCCTTCACTGAAATATCAGCTCGAAATGGTGTTGTAGGAAACCTCTAGCAACACCTAGCAACACTGCACAATATCTACTGCAGAAACTGCACTTATGTAGATGGCTGATGCTATGGCCTAAATATTGGAATATTAAGGATGAGTGCAATCCTTCATGAGCTACTCAATAATTAGAGAAATTCCTAAACAAGAATCCCTCGTGCCCGAGGAAACTGTAGCTCTGCTGAACAGCAAGAGGAAGCAATTTGTCTGAATAGAAAAATAATAAAATGATCTAAGATAATCTCAATGGGCTCCTTGCTCCTCTTTTAAACACAACGAAGTATCCATCTTCCTTCCTCTAAAATTTTCCCTCCCCATGGAATATTCCTCCACTAAAACTGCACTATCCCACCTAGTGCTTGCCAACTCATGCCAACATAGTTTGACTTGGTCAATTAGGCCTTGTCCATTTGAATTTTAACCTCTTTCACACATGAGGGTGGGAAATACAGCTCCATGATGATCCATTTTCACATTGTAAGGTATTTTATTCCTATTTATTACATGAATGGGTCACTTTACCCACTTTTATTTAACAAAATGAAAATATACAACTATAATGTTCCATTTTATCTTGACGCTAAAATTGGGAACATTACAGTCCTCCCCTCCCACATGTTGCTTTTCCTCAAGAAACTGCATAGAGAGAACAAAATTTATCCCCCTTCTTCTCCTTGGCCTCCTCATCAACAATCCTCACCACTGCTCAAGATATGCTGCAATAAATCTGCCCTCCAATGCTCCTTCCCAAGTATGCAACCCGGAATGGTGTACACCCTGAAAAGATAGAAGGTGTAGGTGGAAATCTTCTGCTGAACCATGGCCTCCTCAAGGTAGGAGTGATGACATGCATGGGAAAATATAGTCCCACTGGTGATCCACTCACCCATGCTATCATCCAAATGAAAATTCTGCCTCCGGTTTTATGCAATGTAGTGGGGCTGAATGGAGAGCTTTGTTGCTTCATCCCAATAATATCTTCTCTCCCTTTGTAGTACATATGGGGATACCTCTATCCTTGGGATGAAATGGTATGGCCTCCAAGAGTGGCCCAAGCCACCCCATCAAAATATTCAACCATGAAAAGCCTCTTCAAATTCTCCAAGTGGTTTGCCCCACAAGAAGAGAAATGTAGCAATATGGCAATCATGGTTTGCCCATGGTATCTCTTGCAACATTAAACATGCATAGTAGGGAGAATCATGCTCCCAATTGGTTGTCCCAACATATAGAACACTCTCCAAATAATGCTCCCTGTGAATGTACAACATCAATAATACAAGGAAACATAATACAATGTAAACAAGCTGTCACAAGACAACTAGAGAGTGGGTCACTGCTTCTCCGTAGTGCACCTCTTTTCTGCATCAAAACATAAATTAACAAGTGGATTTCCAACCACTTTTTTTATGCCACAACATCTCATGAGATGGAATTATGAAAGTACAAATAGGTGCCAATGGTGCACACCAAGAAGTATGTGGCTTCCCCCCACAAACCATCATAAAAATAGCCAAAATCAAGGCTACAAGTAGCTACAAGTACATCATAACAAATGCAAGAAGGGATGATCCTCCTTGATCAATATACTGCTCATAGAAATTAAAGAGGTACATAATGTGAAATGATACCTTCTCTACCATGTACTTGAGACCTTGAGCTGAAATGGCTCATGTGAATGCTCTCCCTCTCCTCCAATGAGTAAGGGAATGGTTGTGCCAACCTCTCCAAAATCAACCGGGCTATGCATCTATCCATATGCTAATGTAGATAATAATGAATGCCCTCCCAAGTGAACTCCTCTAGCAAAGAAAAGTATGCATCCAAATGAATAGCCAGGAAGTCCTCATGTGCTGCATGCAAATAATTTCTCCTTGAGACTAAAATCCCTAGCCAAGAAAAGTCTGCCATGATGATAGATGATCATATCATCCACTAAGTATCTGCCATCTCCATCAAGGCCATCCAAAATCATGCATGCATCAAGATCTTGGGGAATACTCAACCAAGGCTGAGTCCTCCATCCTGGATCAATCCTCCACATAGACAGCACTGGTGTTCTGTAATATGGTGCTCCATCCCACTGCTACCTGCTACCTTGAAATCCCCTCATGCTAAAGTCATCCTCCAAGTTGCTGCCATGCCCATCATGTAGCTACTCATGCTCAAATATAAATGATGCTCTCTGAAAATGAGCCTCCCATAAGAGACTATCACCTCCAAAAAATCTCCCGATCCTGGGCAATGTAAGCATGAGTGGCCTCCCGCTACTCCAATGCATGAAAGAGTCCTTCCTCAAAGGAAGTATCATCCCTCTCACCAAATCTATGGAGCAGCCATCCTGCACCACGAAGATGCTATCCTCCATCTCTGCAGCAACTATATTAGCACAATATAACTAATGAGAGTGGGTGATGCTGAAAATGAGAGGGTGTCTCCCTCCTCCTTGAGTCTATCCCAACTCTTTGCGTTGTTCTGAACTCTCCCAAGGTTTCCACCCTCCTGAAATAAAGGTTTGAGGCCCCCAAATGTGGAGCATCCAACCTCCTCTGCTGATCTAGTGGTCTCCTTGGTGCAATGTCTCCATGCAGTGAGACACCATCATCAAGACATGACTGAATGTATGAATGGAGAAAACCCTCCATGCTTCCACTGCACAATCCAATCATCATCTTAGGTGCATCAACCTCATCAAATAGACAGGGTGTGTGCCCATCATCACCTAATGTTGATCATCCTCCCTATCTCTTCCTTTTATCTCCATAGCTCTGCACCCTATAATCAATGGCACAGATGTATCATGAGTTGTGCCTTGATCTCTACATGGGAGATCCGAGGGAATTTCTTGCAAAGACACAAGAATCCCTCTATGTGGAGCAAGAGCTCTCCTTTCCTCTGCATGAGGCACTGGATCAACTCTAGCTATTCCAGCGCAGTTGCCCTCCTCCTCATCAACATGTAGGGGAAACTCCTCCAAAATTTGATCTCCTTTTGAAAAAGAGACCTCCATGCTCTCTTGTGCAAGAATATGAGATGGTTACCTTGCCTCCAACAAGGTGTGATGCAAGATGTCAGCCTTCTCAACAATGCCTGAAGTGGATCTGAGTTTATGTTTCCCCCCCAAAACCTTCCATCATTGTTTCAATGAATCTGAAATAGGAAGAAGTGTTTGCATTCCTCAAAGTAAAACTCAAATATCCACCATGCATAGGTCTTACCTCTGAAGTGCAGCGCTACCAATCTGATAGCATCTCCTTTGGAAAATTTGTGTTGCTGCAACATGGTCTTCAGCTCCTCAACCCATGCTTTGGCTGAACATGTAGGTGAACCTCCGAAAGTAGATAGAACAAATATATCTTGCTGCTGGCTCCCCTTCACCTTAGACTTGCAAAAATCCATGAAAGTGAGATGATCTCTAAATTCTGGAGTTTGAAACTCATACTCTCTTAGAAAATCTTCAAGAGTTTTCCTCTTGATCACCTCTCCTCCTTTCCCGTCTCTTTCATGAAAAAACTGCACCTGTGACTGCGCTGTGCATCCAAGGATGTGACTGCATGTTCACATTCCTCATCAGAAACCCTAGAGCTTGTTTCTGCTTCAAACCCTTGTGGAGATTCTTCAAATCTCTCCCTTCTCTTTTGCTTGTGGCTCCCATGAAAGCCCTAGATGGATTTAGGGAGAAGCTTGGCTAGCTCATCTCCTTTTTCTTTCTTCTCCTCCACAAAGTGGAGTCTTCCTCATCTTCTTAGATGGCATCTTGGTGAAGATCCACAGGCTGAGCCAAGATTATGCTCTGATACCACTGTAATGTTCCTTTTTCAAAAACATTGTCAATCGACAAGAAAATATATTCCAGAGATAGACTGAAGGGGAATTTACTGGATTTGTCACCTTCATAAAGAAGGATGAGCGCTAGAGGCTTCCTGGCCCACTATCAGACTATGTCTATAGAGTGTTGTCAAGGGACAATATCCCCAAGATGGAAATACAACAAGATTGGGAATCTTGCAAGATAACCCAAAAATGCAGCTACATCATATAAAGACATAAACTAGAAAAGCAGTGAATAAACATTATGCGAAAATGTATGAAAACCCTTGAGCCATTTTATTATGAAATAACAGTAGCAAAATGATACAATGAACATCAAAAGAACAAGGCAAGAAGCCTTTCATGAATACACATTCCATAATATAAAATGCTGCTCCATAGCAGGATGCCCTTGAATAGGAAATGCACAGTCATATAAGAGAGACTGCTACAATGAGTAAAAAACATCATGGATCTGCATATATGTGGCTCATACATCATTGGGAGAGAAGATATCAGCTCCCAATCACTACCTCAAGTCAATCCTAGAAGGATTGGCTGAAATGTGCAAAACTGCAAAATGCTGGAGTTGCTGGGTAGCAGCAGCAACTCAATACATGGAATGGAATGGAGAAGGCTGAATGGCTGAAGCTAATGAAGAGCCCTTATCCTTTGGAAATCTGAAGTGCAAGGCTAATCCCTACACCAAAGATCTCACCCTCTGAAATGTTTGCAACACCCTCACTGCAAATGTGCTCCAACTAGAACGCAGTCTATGAGAGTGTCTGCACTGTAACTAATGGAAGTGGTTGGCCTCCTGCCAATGATGGTGGAATAAGCTCAGAAACCATCCTCACTAACCTCTCAGAAGTAGAGAACCTCCCTTCACTGAAAGATCAGCTCAAAATGGTGTTGTAGGAAACCTCTAGCAACACTACACAATATCTGCTGCAGAAACTGCACTTATGTAGATGGCTGATGCTATGGCCTGAATGTTGGAATATGAAGGATGAGTGCAATCCTTCATGAGCTACTCAAGAAGGAGAGGAATTCCTAAACAGGACTCCCTCATGCCTGAGGGCACTGCATCTCTGTTGAATAGCAAGAGGCAGTAATTTGTCTAAATAGACAAATAATCAAATGATCTAAGATAATCTCAATGGGCTCCTTGCTCCTCTTTTAAACACAACGAAGTCTCCATCTTCCTTCCTCTAGAATTTTTCCTCCCCATGGAATATTTCTCCACTAAAAATGCGTTGCCCCACCTAGTGCTTGCCAACTCATGCCAACGCAATTTGACTTGGTCAATTAGGCCTTGTCCATTTGCATTTTAACCTCTTTCACACATGAGGGTGTGAAATCCAGCTCCATGATGATCCCTTTTCACATTGTAAGGGATTTTATTCCTGTTTATTACATGAATGGGTCACTTTACCCACTTTTATTTAACAAAATGAAAATATGCAACTATAATGTTCCATTTTAGCTTGAGGCTAAAATTGGGAACATTACATTGAGCCATATTCTGAGCCATGACTTCAAGGCTTATGTGACAAGGTATTGAGGCATACAAGTGATACTTGACTCTTCATAAACATGACTCTTTATTAGTACATTTATGACAAGATGAAAAATCCTAAAATACATTAAGAAGAAGTATTTTGACCTATAATAAAACCTTTCTCATGAAACCCATGAAGCAAGCATACCAAAAATATATTTTATTATCTTTGTCTTCTTCATTACATAAATACATAATTACATAGTCAATATAAAGACCGAACCTAGTTACACTTTCCAACACTCCCTCTTAACTAGGGAGGTATTCATAACAGTACATGGTCACTTTCAATCTGAAGAATCTCACAAGAAGAATTGGATTGGTAATTGCATCTATATAGTATTATATCAACCAACATTGCCCTAGTGCAAGGCTTTGACTAACAGCCCCATCTCTCAACGAGATAATGAGCTACAATGTTGGCGAGACACATGAATTATAGATACCATAGCCATTGTCTCTCCAAGGTACATATTCCACCCACGTGTTCCCAAAGTATGACCTTCTTGGACTATTCTTTTCTTGGGTAGTCAACCCTCAAAGAATATTGGTCCCTGAAAACTCTTATCTTGAATTCCCTATCTCATTCTCAAAGAGTATCAGATGCCAGATGATTACCCAATCCTTCATTTTGTCTTCCTAGGTGAAGAACATAATGATGTTTCTATCCATTCTCTCCTCATGGCCTTCACCAAGACTTATGGCTATTAGTTTTGGTCTAGTGCACGACACATAAATTAGAGAATCATATACCTCACTCCCTCTTAACTCAAGAAGGACATACTTCATGTTTCTTCCAAGTAAGAAACTCACCACCAGGCTCCCTCTCAACCAGGGACTTGCAGCAACAATGGTGAGACACCCAGCTACTCATAAAGAATTCCTCCCCTTGATGTCATGGATTTCGATATTGAGGAATCTTCAACCTTTTGGCTTCATAGGGCACAGATCATCCATTACTTTCATCCACGAGTCGTGCCCTTCATTAGAAAGTGATTCATCAGTATTTCTCATGTGGTCCATCTTTATGCCATGTTGCTTTCCTTCAAACCATCTCCCAAGGAACTTACATCCTTCCACATGATTGGAAGCCTTGCATAAACTCATCCAGATAAACATATACATAAGAACTTTTAAATCAAAAGATACCTCAATGATGATCTTTCACCATGACATCTTCCTGTAGGCATCGGTATCCTCTATTCAGATTGACACATCTCCTAAAGATATGTATTTTAAAGGGTCTTCCTATTTACCATACTTCTATCAGAGTCCACATATCTTCCCAGGAGATCTTATAATCACATCTTCTTGCCTTCCAGATGATAGCTGCTTCTTGACATGGTTCCACTTCATGATCTTTCCACACAGATTCATTCCCAGGAACTTCTAGTATCAAGTTCCTTGTTTCTATACAACCACCTCATATTCCATATGAGGACATATGTTTTATTTCATTAGTTAGTGGCAACCTGTGCACTGGAAGAGAGCCTTCTTCCTTTGATCATACTTATAAAGATAGAAGTCCATCACCTACAACCATATGACTTGACTTCACAACATCCAGTGTCAGGATATAGATATAAGTACCTCATCCTTTTCCTTTTGTCATCCTGAAACAATTTTACTAGAATGAAGAACTTAATTCCCTTGACCTGCTTCATCAATATGTCATCATGTTCTAATCCCCAAATTCTGAAATATAGAATTCTTGATGAAACCTTTTTCTTCCTTTCTAGTCAGTGAATCCAGAGAGGACTCCATTAGAAAAATGTCATCACCTGTTTCCATACTTATTATTGAATGATGACGCTTGATATTGATGAATTCCTTCCAAAAATGTAGATATCGGTGAAGTTTCCATAAGCTAATTCTTCAAGTGCTCCTTCCATGCTTCTATCATGATGTTATTAATATACATTGCTCCCTATCATACTATTTTACAACCAACAGAAATCACTTAAAGAGGAGGATGATCTCAATCATAATAGATATCTTTCTCTTCTTCTTTCTTAGATTTCTTTGCATCAGGTTCCTCCCTTTCATCTGTGACATGGGCTTCTTCCTTTTTCATCTTGTCCTTCCCAGATTTAGGACAATCCCTTTTATAATTCCCAAGTTCATTACATCCAAAGAGTCACACTTTGTCCATATTTCTTCTTTTATTCTGAGGACAAACTTTACCAAATATTCCTTTCTTCCTGGACATGGTTGAAAAGGCTTGATTCCCTTCACTTGATCCTGTATCAAATTTGGATTTCAATCTTGTTTCTTCTATGTTACATAGATCGTGGAATGGCATTGTTTTTCCTTTCCCATCGATGCTTGAAGGGAAACTTCTCCATTCTTTAGGTAGTGATTATTTCTCCATCAGACATTATTTCTCCCGATTTCTGCAGTTGATCTCGTATTGCGAAAATCTCCGTAAGATATGGAATTATTCCTTCCTTTCTTGACATTATCAATTTGTATAATTTTTGTCTCGGGGATATTATTTCCCCTGCAGAACCCGTCGAGAATAGCTCCATCAATTTATCATATATTTCTTGAGGATTATAGATTCTATACATAGGGAATGAGAGAGTCCTTTATGAATTATATAAGTATCCTTTGGGCTCTTATGTGTCCCTTCATGTATTTGATATGTGCTTGAATGTCTTCTTTTGAAGGTTGAATTGAAGATCCTTCGATGTAGCCGATAACTTCATTTTCAATTAGTTTCAAATCTGTCCTCTTCTTCCATGCATTAAAGTTTGATGACCCATCAAATTTGTTGCTTTCTTTCCAATAAGTCATTTTGACAGATTTAGATAAGGTCATAGATACTTACTTGAGTGGGGTGACTTTCTCGTTCTAACAACTTCCTTGATGATGGTGAAGATGAAGTTAGGAACTTATTCCTAGATTTAATTTTCCAATGTAGGTGACCTTGGATCTCCTTGATGATAAAGGATGTCTTCAAAAAGATGATGTCTCTTCCAACAATGTCTTCAGTATAAATCTTTGATGGAAAAGATTATCTCCTTGATAAGTGAATATTTTGAATGAGATTGAAGGTCTTCTTGAGATTAATTGAGAATCTTCCTTACAAACTGATTTGACTTTTCAATGTAGACTTTGATTCTTGCTTCCTTGAGTGTCTCCTTGTCAAGTAGCCCTTGCCTTTAGCACCTTAGCTCTGATACCATGTTGAGGATTAGGTAGGTCTAGGTTTAATTAAAATTCTCTTCTTTATAATTACTTGTGAACTTACTTCTTTTACTTATGTCTTCTCTTCTTGGCTTATTATGTCTTTCATCAAGTTAATTACCAAAACACACAAGACACAAAGTTAGGATCTTCAAGCTAGAGCCAAAATCTCTCCCTCTTTGAGAGGAAAACCCACAATAAATTCTTCTTATATACTTTCAGTTGACAAGTACCATGACCAAGACTCAGACCTTTGACCTCTGTTTTCCTTCAAGACCTTGTCACTACTTTTTCAATGACTCCCTGAGCTGATCCTTCTTTCTTGCACCTTCCCGCACCGATTTGCACCTTTGAGCACCAAGACTAGAGATATTCATCTCTGCTTGTATTATTTCTTCTCCGGCTATATGAGATCCTTCCTTGACATCAACACTGTATCATAGACTGTCTTACCTTATGTTTTATCCTTGCTAACTGTACACACTTATTTTTTTCCTCTTATAGAATAATCCACCCTATACAAAATGCTATTCTAGTACTCGACATAGTGATTTTCTTTTACTTCAACATAGTCCCTTCTCCATATTAGATACAAACCTATACTCGCACTTGTTTCATTCCATATTCTGCACTATAATCCTTCTCCACATTTGAACGCACTTTAATGCAACCCTTATTCACTGTTGAACACTGTCTTATATCTACATTATGGCATAGTCTTGTTCAAGCTTGAGTGCAGTCCTATATCCGTAATTACCTTAGTCCCTCCTGTAGAAATTTTGATACAATTATGTATTGCATGGATTCTCCTGATCTAACAATTATATGCAATTGTTAAATACAGAATTGCTTCTACAAAAATATTTGTGGAAATTTAAAACACGATCGCTAATTGTAAACACATTAAGAAATATCAATCACAGATAACACAAATGTTTTTACCTGGAAATCATAAAGCTAAAAACCCCACTATCATATATTATGTGTATATCATGGATCATGAAACAATCTCATACAAAACTCTAATCTAAGATCTCTCAATAAAATATACAATCGTCTCACACTATCATAAAAAAATTGGCAAATACATGCACCAATTTACTGCCTCCTGACAACATGCCTCCACTGCGCAATCCCTATTGATCAAAATCATTGAATGAATGAGATCCTACTTGCCTTGACTGCGCAATCCTCATTGAAACATCCAATGTGTGTGTGGTTGCATGAGTGCACCCACTAATGTCATAACTGATAGTCAAACTGTCCCTTTCACCTATCTCTCAACTAGGTCTCCACTGGATCTGACATGCATGTAGTTAATAATAGTAAATATTCAGTTGTATGTGAGACCACTGATTGTGAATTAATTAAATAATTAATTCATTGATCTCTCACTAGTGTATGTTCAATTACAACTAGCACAAATGAGTTTAACTCACTTAACTAAGTTAAACTACTTTACAACTCACATAACTACACATCCAACTCTGTTACAACTTCGAATCACTCAGTTACAACTAAGTCCACTAGCATATCCCACCAACCAACCACTCAACTCGAAATTCACAACTGATTTGAAACTTTAGTTAACTATTTCCAAGTGTTCATTGAGAATAGATTAATGTTTATTGTCCAACTATTATTAAGGGATAATAATAGTCGACATGCATCTATAAATAGACATGCGATCTATAAATAGACTTCACACATACATCTAAAAATATAACTTCATCTATAAATAGAATTTTCTCATGCATTCTAAAAATAGACTTCCACCTAAAAATAGCCTAAGGCTCCATCCTAGTGTAGGTGTTTAATTTTCACTAGGATCATCATCTTGTTGAATCACACTCCCTCTCAACAAGAAAGGGATTATCCTTCACCCCAATCCTGTCTCTATGGTATTCGAATTTTCTCCTGGTGAGCGCCTTCGTCAGAATATCTGCATCCTGATCTTCCGTAGGAATGTACTGAAGCAACATGATCTTCCACTACACACAATCTCTCATATGATGATACCGGATATCTATATTCTTAGATCTATCATGACACACAAGATTAATCGAGAGTTTAATGCAACTCTGATTATCAAAATGAATCACTGTCGGATCTAAATGAGAATCAAACAAACCAACCAAGATCTTTCTCATCCAGATAGCCTCACATGCAGCTTGACTTGCTGCCATGTATTCCACTTCCACTGAAATGAGTGCCACGGATCTTTGTTTCTTGCTATACCAAGAAACAGTTTTAGATTCGATACTGAAGATCCCCCCTGATGTGCTATTTTTGTCTGTTGGGCTGCCCGCTCAATCTGCATCCGTGAAGCCATGCAACTTCACCTCTTCCGTCAGTCTGTACCACAATCCATACTCAGATGTGCCCCTCGAGTATCTCAGGACATGCTTTCTCACCTTCCAAAAGATCTTGGTAGGCTTAACCATCGCTTGACTAAGCTGGTTCACCACCTAGCATACGTCTGGTCTTGTATTCACTAAATACATTAGAGAACCCACTAACTATCGATAGACAGTAGCATCCATTACCTCTCCAGATGTAGCGTCCTCTTTCCTCCAGTTTCTTGGAAGAGGAGTATCCATGGGTTTGCAGCCCTCCATGTGAAACTTACCCAGTATCTACCTTGCATACTTGCCTTGAGACACAAAAATTTCACAATCTCACTGCCATATTTCCAATCCAAGGAAATAATGAAGGAGGCCCATATCCTTCATCTTAAACTCCTTTGCAAGGTCCTCCTTGCATGAGTGTATCAGTTGCTCATCACTAGTCAGTATTAAATCATTAACATAAAGAAAAATGATTAAAATCTTATCCTCCACCACAATTTGGTATAGGTTTGCATCCACTTCTCTCTTGGTGAAGCCAATTCCAGTGAAATAGTTGTCTATCCAAGTGTACCAAACACGGGGTTCTTGCTTCAACCCATACAATGTTTTTTTGAGTTTGAACACATGCGACTCGCTGCTAAAGATCTCAAATCCTTCAGGTTGCTCAATGTACACTTCTTCCTCAATGATCCCATTGAGAAACGTAGTCTTCACATCCATCTGATGAATGTGCCAACCCATCTGCACTAAGAGAGAAAGGATGGTCCTTATGGAAGAATACCATGCGACAGGTGAAAAGGTTTCTTCATAATCAATCCCCTCGATCCGTGAGAAGCCCTTGGCCACAAATCTGGCCTTGTATTTCTCAACACTCCCATTAGTAGCTTTCTTTACCTTGTAGATCCATCTCGAACCTACCGCTAATTTATCAACCAGCCTTGGAAAAATTTCCCAAGCAATGTTTCTAGCAATGGAGTCATACTCCTCCACCATTGGATCTACCCATGTGGGCTCCTGCACTACTTCCTGAAAGGAAGATGGCTTAGTAACGATACATTTCTCATCAGAGCCATGTATCCAGTAAATAGGTCAGGAGATTGTCTTTGTCTGCGTTGTGAAGTAGGGGCTCGTACAATCTGCGCAACATCAAGTCTTAGCCTATCAACTTCTGTGGTATGCATTCTGCCAGTTCTAATTTTTGGCTCTTCGCGAGTGGAATCCTCCACTCCATGAACCTCCTCCTGTGGTTGATCCACATATAGAGACTCATATTTGGGAACCAAAAGTTCCTCCTCCGCATGCAAGTCTATCTCCCTCTCAAGCGACAACCGCATGGATTTCCCCTCATCGAATTTTATATCCAGTCACATAACAATCATCTTACTGTTAGAAAAATACACACGATAATTATGGGGTGTTTCTATGTACCCCAAAAATATCCAACTTCAGCAGTCGTCTCCAGCTTCTTCTTGGTGTTCTTGGTCACATGCACATAAATATATGAGCCAAAAATCTTAAAGTGAGAAACATCTGGTTTCTTACCAGTGAAAGCTTCTTCAGGTGTACTCATGGCAAGTACTTTATGAGGACAATGATTTTTCACATAAACCACAGTGTTGCATGCTTCCACCCACAAATGCATTGGTAGGCCCTGATCATGCAACATCGCTCGTGATGCACCCGCAATCATTTTGTTCTTCCTCTCCGCGACCCCATTTTACTGTGGGTTATGAGGCGCCATGAGTTCTCTTCGAATTCCTTCTTTGCTGTAGAGGTCTTAGAAATTGTTAGAGATGTATTCTCCACCATTATCACTCCTTAGATTCTTCACTTGCTTCCCTGACTCTTTCTCCACCAATGCCTTCAACTCACAGAATTTTGAGAATGTTTGATCCTTCTTCAGCATGAAGAAGATCCAACATTTACGAGAAAAGTTATCAACAAAAATAACGTAATATCTGTGTGTTGTTGTTGAAGCAACCGAGAATGGTCCACACACGTCTATGTGAACTCTCTCCAATATCACCGAAGCAAGGTTCTCCTTTTCATGAAAGGTTGATTTTACATACTTCCCCATGGTGCAACCCTTGCACTGATCTAACTGAGCAAGCGTTCCCATTGGAAGTCCAGTAGATTTTTTCTACATAACTTTCAAGGCTCCATGATGAAGATGGCCCAATCGCCTGTGCCATAATTCTCCCTCATCCCGGCTCACCACTTTTTCTACCTTACCCATCATTGCAGCGCATCCATCTACCTCTAGCTTGTTGAGATTATTAACTCAAATCCCTATCCTCTTGGCTTGACCTGTTGTTTTATGTCACAGGAAAGATTTTCCATCGCTGAAAACAACATCGTAGCCTCTGTCCTCCAACATCGCGATTAATACCAAGTTCTTCTTCAGACTTGGAACATGCATAACATCTTTCAATTGAAATGGTTTACCTGAATCCCTCTTAAATGTAATGGTACCAATGTCAGCCGCACTATATCGTCCATCATCGCCCATCTCTATATGCATTTGGAGATCTTTCTCCTCCAAGTCATTGAAAATCTCCTTATCTCACGTCATGTGGAAGGAAGCACCACTATCAAGATACCACACCGATCCCAATGCACTTGACACCATGCATGCGATCAAAGAGAAATAAATTTCAAATTTTGAGGCAATGGCCTCACCAGTTGCAGCTCCAGTAGCCTTCTTGTTCTTCTTCTTCTCTGGGCAGTTAGTGGCAAGATGCCCATGTTTGTCACAGTGAAAACACTTCACCTTGGACAAATCCAGCTTCTTGCCTTTAGACTCAGATTTTGAATGGAATTCCTTCCCCTTCCCTTTCCTTGCCTAGGTAGCCAAAGCACAATCCTCTTCATCATCATGCTTTGATGAAGAGCCATCTCTGGTGTTCTGCCTCAGCTCCTCCTACACTAGATCCGACCGTAGTTGTTCCCAATCCAGCAGTTTTTCCCATCCATTGATAGAGTCTTCATAACTGTGCCAACTCTTAGGAAATCCCAAGAGAGCCAAGCTCACCAAATCATCATCAGCAATAGTGATTCCCACACTCCCCAATTCATCCCGACATTGGACAAACTTTGTGAGATACTTTGGAATATTGTCGCCCTTTTCCATCTTGATCTTTCTAAGTTTATCTTTCAGCGCCAATTTCCTATAGTCGCTACTGCTTTGGAAAATATCCGTCAAATCCTTCCACATAGCATATGGAGTGGCTTTCCCATGAAGGCTTGAGACAATTTCATCTCATATACCTTCCAACAGAATCCTTCTCGCCTTCGCCACTTTCTTTTTCCTTGCATCAAGTAATGCAGCATCCGTCAAAATGGGCTTAGGAACATCACTTTCGATGAATTCCTTCAAGCCATTATCTTCAAGCACCGCCTCCATCCTATCCTTCCAGGAAATGTAGTTCGAGCTACCCTCAAGTGCATACCCTAGCTGCAAGCCATTGGAATCCATTTCGATGTTTACTCAGTTGTCGCACCAAGAAATTCTTGCAGCAAATTCGAATTGTTTCCACCAACAAACTCAACTACTACTTCAAAATTGCAATCTACTTTGCTCCGATACCATGTAGAAATTTTAATACAATTATGTATTTCCTGGATTCTCCTAATCTAAAAATTATATGCCACTTTTAAATACAGAATCGCTTCTACAAAAATATTTGCGGAAATTTAAAACACGATCGCCAATTGCAAACACATGAAGAAAGATCAATCACACATAACACAGATGTTTTTACCAGGAAAGCATAAAGCTAAAAGCCCCACTATCATATATTATGTATATATCATGGATCATGAAAAAATATCATACAAAACTCTAATCCAAGAGCTCTCAGTACAATATACAATCGTCTCACACTTTCATACAAAAATTGGCAAATACATGCACCAATTTACTGCCTCCTGACAGCGTACCTCCACTGTGCAATCCCTGCTGATCACAATCCCTGAATGAATGAGATTTCACTTGCCTTGACTGTGCAATCCTCATTGGCACATCCAATGTGTGTGTGGTTGCATGAGTGCACCCACTAATGTCACAACTGATAATCAAACTGTCCCTTTCACCTATCTCTCAACTAGGTCTCCATTGGATCTGACATGCATGTAGTTAACAGTAGTAAATCTTCAGTTGTATGTGAGACCACTGACTGTGAATTAATCAATAATTAATTCACTGATCTCTCACTGGTGTATGTTCAGTTACAACTAGCACAATTGAGTTTAACTCACTTAATTAAGTTAAACTACTTTACAACTCACATAGCTACACATCCAACTCTGTTACAACTTCGAATCACTCATTTACAACTAAGTCCACTTGCATGTCCCACCAACCAACCACTCAGCTCCAAACTCACTTAGCTAATTGATTTGACACTTCAGTTAACTATTTCCAAGTGCTCATTAAGAATAGATCAATGTTTATTGTCCAACTATTATTAAGGGATAATAATAGTCGACATGAATCTATAAATAGACATGCGATCTATAAATAAACTTCACACATACATATAAAAATAGAACTTCATCTATAAATAGAATTTTCTCACCATCTATAAATAGACATCATCTATAACTATAATTTTCTCATGCATTCTAAAAGTAGACTTCCACCTAAAAATAGCCTAAGGCTCCATCCTAGTGTAGGTGCTTAATTTTCACTAGGATCATCATCTTGTTGAATCTCAACACCTCCTTCATACTAGAACGTTGCCCTTACTTCACACTTCTTGTTGATCTGTATGTCCGTAGAGATCTCAAAATTCTCATTGCATTTCTGCCTCAGATCAATCAAAATTTCTTGCTCCAAATGAACCGCAGACCATCGTTATAGATACAGGACAAATCTCCTTTTTAAGCCGACGTGAAGGCCTACTTCTAAGCCAACTTGTGCTGGGGTATGGAGGATGACTTGTGGGGTCACTTCAATGCTGAACTTGAGCCATATTTTGAGCCATGACTTCAAGGCTTATGTGACAAGGTATTGAGGTAGACAAGTGGGACTTGACTCTTAATTAGTACATTTATGACAAGATGACAAATCCTAAAAGACATCAAGAAGAAGTATTTTGACCTATAATAAAACCTTGCTCATAAAACCCATGAAGCAAGCATACAAAAAATATATTTTATTATATTTGTCTTCTTCATTACATAAATACATAATTACAGAGTCAATATAAAGATCGAACCTAGTTACACTTTCCAATAGTTATTATGTGGTTATATGGCAGTTATATTGTTGTTTATATGTTGGTTATGAATATGTTTTATAACAGTGATATTGTATGGCTCATCATGTTTTGATTAGTATATGAATGAACAATGAATATATGACCTAATAGTTGATAATGAAACTATTGTGATAAGGCATCAATGTTTCTTAGCGATTATCAGATAAGTATGAGGCCCCTATGCCATTCCCATAGCAATAAGCCTGACATGATGCCTTAAGCCCCCTAGTCAATGGCAGCCTTAATAGATTGCTGCAGTAATAAGCTCCATTGTTCAAACATATGCAAGTAGAACTTATCTATGCCAGTATAATATGTTAATATATTTGATGTAAGATTGATTCTCGGATTTTCCATATAAATTCATATTACTAGCCTTAGTCCAAGCACTTATAGGCCTTGCCTTGGTCCTGGGAAACAAGCCTGTTGGAGACAAGCTTATTAGTCCTGTTAGTCCCGCCTGGGGAGCCCTCCCCCCATGGACACTTGCTCAGATATGTTGTTATGACCCGTAGAATGCATATTTGTGACATGTTTGACGAAATGTATGTCATGGCTAGTAGGGGTCGAATCAATTCCCCGATAAAATGCTTGCACTAGCACCTTTGTTTCAGTGTTATTTATCATTTCTGGAAATCTCATGGAGTTCTGGGCAGTAGCCTGAGTCATGGCCCTGAAAAAGTGGCTCAGAATCCGAGGTTGTTGGCATAGGACTACTTGAAAAAGTCCACAGTCATTGGGATGGCTTTGCTGTGGGAGCGACTGGAGGGTTCCAATGAAACAGTTTCCTTGTCATGGGAGCGACTGGGGTGTTTGTTCAATGAAAGACAAGTTGCTTCAGGGTTAAGCACTTGGAAAGGTTGGTTGGCTTCTGAAGGTTCTGTAGTCTGTGTGGAAGGTCAAATTGGTTTTTTTTTGTTGGTTCCACTTCCTTAACTGTACATGGGGAGTTAAATCACATCATAGTGGCCTCTTGTCACATTTTTACCTCAGTGAACCAATTATTGTGGGTAAATGTGGGAGGAGGTGGTTACAACCCACAAAAAAATTCATACTTCAAAAAAATTCATGTCAGAAGAAGAATTCCCTCCCTTCTTTGCTGAGAGTGGTATAAATGTTTTGAAGCAATGTCTCCAATTTTCTTCATTCCTACTATGCTTCAGTATCACTTTTTGTAAATTAAATAGTTTTATAACCAGTGAATTATGTTTAGTCAATGTATTTCACTTTTTGTCAATTAAATAATTTTATAACCACTGAATTATGTATAGTCAAAGTATTTTGAAACACTTAGGATGAAAACTTTTGCTATACTCTCTAATTTGGTCTTCCCTAAAAAAAACTATTTAATGTACTATAATTTTTTAGGTTATATTCTTTATTGTTTTTAAAACATATTATATTTTCATTTAAATGCATATGTTATAAAGTTCTCATTTAAACACCTTTCATGCAAGTTTCTACTATAGCAAGTAATTTTATTTTTTTTGAAAAAAGAAAAAGATATTGCTTTCACAAAATTCCTCTACGCCTTCTATTTTTACAGTGGCTACTTGCTTTCTGCATTCCTACTTATATATTTGCAAAAATATATTGCATGTAATTTATATTTGCAAAATTTCTATGGTTCTTTTTTTCATTTTTTTTAAGGCATAAAAGGTTAGCAATAAATAAAAACGAGTATATGTTATGCTCAGTAAAATAAAATAAAATAAACAAAAACAAAAACTATGCATCTATAAATAGTTTAACATGATTTGGCATGTAAATATATGCTAGAATACATCAAAATTGATACATACCATTGAAAATTAAATTATTAAACTAAACTGCAAGAATACTAGCTATATAATGTTGAAATTTCTGGTTATTCCAAACAACTGAGAGGAAGTAAAAGTTCCTCTTCCAACACGGAGAAAAACAATAAATTTTATGCACAGAGAGGTGGAGTAAACACTCTTTTCATTAAAAAAAATCTTTGAAATGTTACAAAATAGGATTCTTCAGAACTATGGTGTTTTGGATTCACAACAACAAAAAAAATCTTCTGGTGACTGCTACACACACAGTGCTTCTCTCTGTCTTCTTCTCTGGCTATTCGGACATACACCCTCACACAGTTACACTCACTGTGTCTTTTTCGCCTTTGGGCGTATACAACATACATAGTCAAATGCTCACGGCATATTCATATCTTTTCACGTTTCATTACAATATTTATATATATTTTAAATATAATATATTTACAATATATATATTATAAAATATTTATAACCTAAGTTTACAAACTAAAAACATGTCGCAACAAATAAAACTTTAAAAACTAATACATTATAAATTTCATGGAGTTCAAATATTGTGCAAAGGCCCGTTTCTTTGCCCCATGGAACTGCTTTGATTGGTCTAGAGGAAGGTGACATCACCTTCTCCGGTGGGTCAACTTTGATGCTCATAGCTCATTTTGGTTGCCGTCGGAATGAGATCTGGAGGAGTTAAGTGTGGTTGGTGGAGAGTTTAAAGGAGGTTGGTGTAGGACATGGCTACGACCATATAAAAAAATGATTTGCAGGTATATTTAAAACAGAACTAAATGCACAGTTGAGTGCAAATCAAACAAAAATAAAAATTACTGCACCTGTCCTTCAAAATTTCACATCAGAATTAAGTTTCGTCCTTCTTCTGCTTTGCGGAAATTGGAATTAATTTCCAACACTCCCCCTTAATTTCAACTGATGCTTTCTTGCATACCCAGGCATTTCCTGAGATAGTTAAAACTCTTCTGCCCCAATGGTTTTGTTAATATATCAGCAAACTGCTCTTCTGTTCTGCAATGCTTCAAAACTATTTCTCCATTGTTCACTAACTCTCTCATGTAGTGATACTTTTCATCAATGTGTTTCATTCTCTTATGAAACACTAAATTCTTGGATAAAACTATAGCTGAGCTATTATCACAATAAACTGTTGTGCCTTTTACCTATTCATGACACAAACTTCTCAACATTCTCCTCATCAATACTTCTTAACATGCTACTACTACAGCGGCTACATACTCTGCCTTTGATGTTGCTAAAGCCACAATTGGTTGTTTCTTAGAAGCCGATGAAATGGCTCCTGATCCCATATGAAAAAAATATCCAGAGGTGTTTTTCCTGTCATCTATACTTCCAGCCCAATCACTGTCAGTATATCCAATCAATTCAAAATTTTCCTAAGTGGTGTATAAAATTCCATACCTATTTGTTCCTTTCACATACCTCAGAATTATTTTTACTTCTTGCCAATGTGCCTTCTTTGGCCTTTCCATAAATCTGGAAATTAAACTTACAGCATGCATAATATCTGGCCTAGTTGCAGTCAAATACATGACGCTGTCGACTATGTTCTTATACAAACTTGGATCAAAATCCTTACTTCTATCTTCTTTGCTTAACTTCAATCCCATCACTATAGGAGTAATTGCTGCTTTACAATCCTGTATGTTAAATCTTTCCAAAACTTCTTTAACATACTTTGTTTGAAAAATAAACATTTTATTTTCATTTTTCTCTACTTCTATTCCTAAGAAGTATCTCAGCAATTCCATATCAATCATCTCAAATTCATCCTTCATCACTGTTTTAAAATTCTCAATGAGGTAAGCATCATTACCTATGAATATCACATCATCAACATACAAAACAATAATGAGTATCTTACCATCTTTCTCCTTGATGTATAATGTGGGTTCTCCTTCACATTTTTCAAACCCATTTTTCAGTAGATAGGCATCTATCATATTGTACCATGCTCTTGGTGCTTTTTTCAGCCCATATAGAGTTTTCTTCAATTTGCATACCTTGTGCTCTTGGCTTGCTTGCTTATATCCCAGAGGTTGTTCAACATAAACCTCTTCCATCAATACTCCATTTAGGAATGTTGATTTTACATCCATTTGGTAAGCTTTCCATTTGTGTTGTGCTGCTATGGACAACACTGCTCTTACTGTTTCCATTCTTGCAACCAGTGCAAAATTTTCCTCATAGTCTCTTCCTTGTTGATGCTTGTAGCCTTTAACAACAAGTCTGGCCTTCTGCCTTTCATTCTTACCTTCAGTATTGCTCTTGGTTTTATAGACCCATTTCACTCCAATTAATTATTTTCCTGTTGGGAGATCAACCAATTCCCATGTCTTATTTTTCTCTATGGCATTTATCTCTTCATCTATAGCATCTATCCATTTCTTATCTTTCACTGCTTCTTCAAAATGACTAGGATCTTCTACATGACAATACAATGAAAATACAGAGTTCATACCTTTATTTTCTGCCTCTTGCTCATAAATTTCATTTAGACTTCTGAATCTGGTTCCTCTTTCACTTACTGAACTTGTGCTTGTAAAAGCACTCAAATCTACTCCTTGTGATGTGCTTGGAGAAGCAGTGTCATCACTTCTCAAGGGTGTTATCATACCTGCTTGTGGTTTCCCTTGATGTCCTTGTGTTGGTGGAGGTAATGCTGCTAATGAGGGATTTCTTTCAGCCATTTCTTCCTCATCTTCATCATGAGACATACAACTTTTTACATTCATTGTTTTCTCAATCCTTCCACCTCAAGCTTCTTCCTCAATAAATTGTACATCTCTGCTTATCATAAACTTCTTGGTGGATGGGTTATACAATCTGTATGCTTTAGATTCTTCATTGTATCCAACAAATATGCACTTCTCCCCCTTACTGTCCAACTTCTTCCTTAGCTGATCTAGAATGTGTGCATAAGCCACACAACCAAAAACTCTCATATGGGTGACATGTTGTTTCATGCCGCTCCACGCTTTTTCAGGAACTATGTCCATAACATTCTTTGTTGGGCATCTATTCAAAACATATGCTGCACAATGTACAACTTCAGCCCAATATTCATTTGGTAAATGTTTTTTCTTCAACATACTTCTTACCATGTCCATCATGGTTCTATTTTTCCTTTCAGCAACGCCATTTTTCTGCGGTGTATACCTTGCTGTAAATTGTTTATAAATCTCATTTTCTCTGCAAAAATGTAGAAATTATTTAGAGATATATTCTACTCCTCTATATTTTCTTAAGACTTTAATATGCTGCCCACTTTGATTCTCAACTAGAGCTTTAAAGTGGAAAAATTTCTCAAACACTTCACTCTTCAACTTCAAGAAATAAACCCATGTTTGTCTTGTGTAATCATCAATAAAAGTGAGCATATAGTGGATGCCTACTAATGATGGTGTTTGCATCGGTCCACACAAATCTGAATGGACAATTTCTAAGGGTTCCTTTGCCCTTATGCTATTTCCTGATGGAAATCTTTCTCCATGTTGTTTGCCCAAGATGCAACCTTCACATAGGCTGTCTGGTTTTTCAATCAATGGTAATCCCTTTACCATTCCTTTTTTGTGCAACAAATTCAGACCTCCAAAGTTGAGATGTCCAAATCTCAAATGCCATAACCAGTTTTCATCATTTGCTTCTCTTTAGAATGTCTCTTGTGTCACTACTACCATTGCAACTCCTTTCTTCAAATCTTCTTTCATCTTAAGAGGAAACATTATGTTTCTTGTCATCTTCACTTGTGCAATCCTCTGCTTGCTTGGTGGTATGTCCATGATGGTACATACATCATCCTCAAAGAAAACATTGTACCATTTCTGAATGAATTTTCCAATGCTCAAAACGTTACACTTCATACCAGGCACATTGTAAACCTCTAATATGGATCTATTTTCTCCTTTCTTTGTTAAAACACTTACTCTACCTTTTCCCATGACAGAGACTTTACTGTCTATCTCCAATGTTACTTGAGACTTTACATTCTCATCAATCATGGAAAACATAGAAGTGTTTCAAGTCATATGGTTGCTACATCCTGAATCTAGAAACCATATAGCTTCACTTTTCTCTTCAGCCATATTACATGCTAAAAACAAATTTTCCTGACTGATATTTTATTTAGTAAAATTAGCACTGGGTCTACTACCCATGTCACTCTGTTTCTTCCTACATTCATTGGCATAATGCCCATACTTTTTACAGTAATGACATTGGACTTGGGATTTATCATACCTTTGTCCATGTGCTTGATTTTGTCCACCTTGTTGGCTGTTATCATGGCCTTGATTCTGATTTTGGTTGCTACCCCTTCCACTTGTATTTGCAAGGTTGTTTTTTCCTCTGTTTTGGCTTATGCCTCGTCTTTTTCCTCTATAGTTTGATCTGCCTTGACCTCTTTCTCTTCCAAAAGACATTTGGGTCTTGAAGACATGTTCCAAAGATGAGTTTGCTGTTCTGCTCAATTTTTGTTCATGTGTCATCAATGATGCATGAAGCTCATCAACACTAAACAAAGAGAGATTATTTGTCTCTTCAATGGTTGTTACAATCACATCAAACCTTGAGGGTAAGCTCCTCAATACTTTGTTCACTATTCTTTTTTCTTCTACTATCTCTCCATGAGATCTCATTTGGGTAACCAACCCAATCAACAAAGTGAAGAATGAGTCTATTGTATCAGACTCTTTCATGCAATGACTTCAAAATCCCTTCTCATTAATTGAAGCTTTGATGTCTTTACCTTCTCCATTCCTTGGTAGGCTGTCTGGAGGGTATCCTATGCATCCTTGGACCTCTTTGCTGCTGCAATTCTTGGAAATATACTTTCATGCACTGTCTGATAGAGATAGAAGAGGGATTTTGAGTCCTTCTTCCTATTACTCTTCAGCAAATATTTCTCTACTTATGTTAAGACATTATATGCTTGTTCATCTGCTGGTTCTTCTAAACCATCTTCAACTCTCATAAATCTTGAGAGGCAAAAAAGGCTCTTATTGTGATTGCCCAATAGTCATAGTTCTTCCCATTGAACCGTGGGGTTGAGTATTTCCCATACTCGTGCTTGTGCTGGCTCTTGCCATAACTAGCTCACTAAACTATGTTTAAAAAAAACTTGACTGTGTTTTTTTTTAAATAAACCTTCTCACTGCTGTGAAATAAGAGTCTTCAAGAAACTTCCTTCTACAGTGCTTTGGATTATATTCTTTTAAAGCAAACACAAAACTCGGTTTTGGTAAATACCTAGTTTTGTTGAACCTTCACACTGCTCGAGAAAACTTCAACAAACTCCTTTCTGTTTCCTTTAGTTTCTTTGGCAGATGCAAAGAGTCCGGATTAGCTCTGATACAATGTTATAATTTTGGTTATTCCAAACAACTGAGAGGAAGTAAAAGTTTCTCTTCTAACACACAGAAAAAAAATAAAATTTTATGCACATAGAGGTGGGCTAAACACTCTTTTCATTAAAAAAAAAAACTCCAAACTGTTACAAAATAGGATTCTTCAGAACTATGGTGTTCTAGATTCACAACAACAAAAAAAATCTTTTAGTGATTGCTACACACGCAGTGCTTCTCTCTTTCTTCTTCTCTGGCTATTCGGACATACACCCGCACACAGTTACACTCACTATGTCTTTTTCGCCTTCAAAAATTTACAACATATAGAGTCAAATGCTCACAGCATATTCATATCTTTTCACATTTCATTACAATATTTATATATATTGTAAATATAATAATATATTTACAATATATATATTATAAAATATTTATAACCTAAGTTTACAAACTAAAAACATTTAGCAACAAATAAAACTTTAAAAACTTATACATTATACTTTGATGCTCCTAGCTCATTTTGGTTGCCCCAGAATGAGAGCTGGAGGAGTTAAATGTGGTTGGTGTAGAGTTTAAAGGCAGTTGGTGTAGGACATAGCTACTGCCATATAAAAAAATGATTTGCAGATATATTTAAACCAGAACTAAACGCGCAGTTAAGTGCAAATCAAACCAAAATAAAAATTACTGCCATGTTCTTCTTGTGCTCTGCTGCAATTGGAAATAATTTCCAACATATAAAACTTTGTTTTATATAAAACAACTACCACCACTTCACATAACTGCTTTGAAAGAAAAAAAATAGACCACGACCTGGGAAAGTGTGAAATGGATAATTCAATCAATAGAAATAATAAAACACAAAAGATTCCGGCTTTTCAACGGCAACCGAAAATGCACGATAATAAATGCCATGATCACAAGTATTATTTTGTAGGAACGAGAAGCCTTCCGCTAAACGATGTTATCACGACGATGTAAATGATGGCCCTTCTCCATTCAGCCCATAGTCACAGCGTTATCTAACTGCTTAAGAAATAAAATCCGCTGGCGTGCAAATCTCCTCAAGTTTCATAGCCTCTGTGAGCTCTGCCACTACTTCGCTCACGCTTGGCCTATAGAACGGTTCAGCTTTAACACATCTAATGGCTATTTTGGCCACACGAGTGACGGATTCTACGTTGTAATTTCCACCCAACCTTCTGTCTATGATTTCCTCTATTTTCCCAGGAATTGCATCCATTTCCACGAAAGGTGTAGCCTGCAAATACACATTTTCATTATTGCTAGTATATTGTAGAAGAAGAATAACTACAGAATATTCCAATATGTTCAGTTGAGTTATCGTGTGTTTTGTATAATTAATGATCAGATTCCTTACCCATCGAATAATGTTTAGTTTATCTACAGATAGTTTTGCATCTATGGGAGGTCTACCGCATATGATCTCCAGCAAAACCACTCCGAAACTATACACATCACTCTTATCAGTCAACCTTTCTGTGCTAAAATATCTGTTAAAGACATGACAAAAGAAAGGGTCAGAGAAGAATGCTAACACTTCCTTGAGAATCAAGAATATTGCAAAGCCAATGCAAGTTTTAATGTGAGTGATATACTCTGGATCGAGGTATCCCGCAGTGCCTTTCACCACAGTTGTAACATGAGAAGCCTCCCCATTAATCCATACCCTTGAAAGACCAAAGTCACCCAGTTTTCCATTAAAGTTGCTGTCCAGAAGGATGTTAGCGGTCTTGATATCCCTGTGAATAATCTTCGGGGTGCAAACTACGTGCATGTGTTCCAGTCCTTACAAATAGAAATAGGTGGATTATATGAGAAATAGGGAAAAACATGCTTTTCCCCTCTAATGACAAAGTAGAAATCTATAACATCCCTGTGCTATTTTTCTGTAATCAATACTTAAAACCAGACTAAAATTTAGATTCTAATTTTTGCTAGAAAATACTGTACATCAAAGCAAAGAAAATTGAAGGAACTACCCTGTGCTGCATCTAACGCTATTTTGAGCCTTCTCTTCCAATTTAATTCGGAACTTTCTGCACTAGGACCTGGGAAAGAAAAATAAGAACCAAATGAGAGTTGGATTTTATACAGACTCAATTAGCTAATATATGTCTGATGAATATTAATATATTTACCATAAAGGCGGTCCTTGAAGGACCCTCCAGACATGTGCTCGTAAATAATCATAAGTTCTTTGGATTCGTTACAGTGTCCCAATAGAGATACCAAGTTCTTGTGATGGAGTTTAGAAAGGACATCAATCTGTTCATCAAGTGAACTCATGAATTTTTTTAGTGTACATTATGGAATTGGAGGCAAAATTGAATTGCCATGAGAGGTCGAAGCATTTTTCATGGTTTAATGATGTCAGAATTACCTCATTGAGGAACTGGTGAATTCCTTGTTCGTTGAACAATGAGAGAACCTTTACTGCTACTTCCCTCCCTTCGGGCAATTTACCAAAGAACACCGATCCAAACCCGCCTTTTCCGATATTTCCTGTAAATTTTTTTGTGGCAGCCATCACGTCCTCTAGAGTGAAGGCACGGGACTTTGTTATATTTGGCACCATAACTGTTGAGTCAGTCAATTCAATGGAGGCATGAGTGCCCACAACATTTTCTGGGCCATTTTCCACGCCATTGCTTTCAGTTGTGCCACGTTTGTTTTTCTTGTCGCGAGAGATAACAATGCCCGCTATGAAGGCTAGAGCGCTCGTTAAAATTCCGCCGAGCGTTAATGCCAGGACAATCTTCAACTTTTTATTTTTCGAACTCATTGAATTCATTGAATTCCGTGGTGGACATTCCCTCTTGCTGATACATAGGTATGGGTTTCCAGAGTAACTACAACACACCAAAGAAAGATGTTTTCCATAAAGGTGATGCAATAAGATTAATGAGAATTTGAACTCTATTCATAAATACTCTCAATGGCATTTTCTATTATATTACAGAAAATCTGAGCTTCATAATATTAAAATGGGATTCGAGTCAAACATAAGTTATATAAAATAGCCTATGATTACCTGAGATTCAACGAGCGATCGAGGAGAAGTTGCGCAGGAATTACACCGCTGAAATTGTTGTTATCTATATTCCTGTGACAATAAATTTAAAAAACGTAGCCGTACTAAACTTATAAGTTAATTGCATTTAACCTTGAACTGAAAGATAAAGGGGAGAAGAGAGGAAGCCGTACAACTCTTTAAGGTTTTTCAGTTCGGAGAGCCACACTGGAACAATACCGTTCAGGCTATTGTTTTGTAAATATCTGTATAATAACAAAAGTTAATTGTACTTTTGTGAAAATCCATAGGAACAATAATATCAATGAACCAAATGACAAAATTATGTTTGAAATAAACTTACAGTCTCTGCAACATGGCTAAACTGGATAAATTTGGGAATGGTCCACTCAATTGATTATTGTCAAGAGATCTGCTCATTTCAACAGGAATGTAACACTGCCGCTTTTAATATAATGCTCAAAGACACACTTATATGCTCCCTTCATAAACCGCACCAACAAATTTTATTTTGCTATTGTTCGGAGTCTTGTAAGCAGCCCATAAGGTAAAGACATGCTATGGAATATTTGGAAACAGTTGTCTATAACAAATTATCTCTACAAAAGTCATGTTACCAATTTCACTGTATTAACACAGTGATACATTTTGAGATTTTATAATCCTCAACCATATTTAACTTTTTTGGTGCAATATTTCTTTGAAGGCCTATTTAGACTTAGACTTAGGGTCATGATCCTAAGCTAGATTGCATTGCAGATTTCTGACATCCCGTTATCGAATGGACATGACATGAGACATGCTTATTCTATATTCAAAATATAATTCCAGAATCGGCAACGTACATAATCTCAGAATAGCAACACATAAGGAAAAAGGGGTATGGTTCTACTTACACTTGAACTAATGCAGTCAGCTTTGCAATAGCATTAGGGACCGGTCCTTTGAGATTCCTTCCCGACAAATCTCTGGCAACAGGAGTATTATTATCGTCAGGTCTTATAATTTCACTTCCAAATCTGGACATTTATACCAGCTGCAAACAAACTAAAAAATTAAACTTACATTTCCGAAATTCTTATGACTGAGGAGCTATTATCACAGTTAATCCCGTTCCAGTTGATCAAATAGCAAGGATCGGAAATCCAATCTTTGATGTCAAAACTCGTTTTGATAGAGTCAAGAGCGTCAACTGCAGTTAATTGGGTGGGAACTACTCGTTTAGGCATTGAATGATCTGTAATTTTTAATATGATAAGATTAGCAGGGCTGCCCACTTACTATCTTGTGAAGATGTCGCCGGCTGAGTATCAATTAGCGAGTAAGACTCATAAGCGTTGATTATAGTGTTGAATTTACTTTCAGCGCTGCTCAGTACAGGAGGCAGCCACCTTCCAATTCTGGTTGCAGAACGATGTGTAAGCCGCCTACCATTTTTGTTTGCAGGACACTGAAGCCGCTTTCCATTTTGAATGTGCAGTCAACCTCAGCGCTGCATTCTGAAACGGAGGAATTTAATGTGGGAACACGGATTTGAAATTTCAATGAAGCAGATTGAAAGAAAATCCCGCATCACACTTTTTCCGTACAGGATCGCCAAAAATCGGACCCGGGGAAATTTATGAAGCGGATTTAATAAAAATCCTGCATCACAATCTTGCTGACATCAGCAATCACCTTTTGGCACGCGGAATTTTTATGAAAAAGGGTTAATTCTTGGTTGGCGTCCGGTTCGACACAAAGTCAAAGTCGTTTTTAATGTTTGTTTAAAAATGTGCTGTGCGTACAAGTCCACATATTGTTATATGCATATATATGTGTTGCATATATACATATGAACGTTTCAAGAGAAAAGGCCGTGGGCCATAGTAGCTTTTTATTTTAGTTTTTTTTATTTTAAAGTTTTTTAAAATAGTTTATTTTAAATGTTTTTTTATATATTGTAAAAGTGCTGAGTTATAAAATGAAGATGAAAAGGGCCTGCGTGCTATGTATTAAAAATGTTTTTTTTCACACAACAGTGTAAAAGAAATATAGCACAGCAGTGCTGAGTTTAGTTGTGTGATTTTTTTTATACACAACAGCAGTGTAACAGATTTTTGAAGTGCACATCAGTGCTTTCATTTTGAAGAGACAGAGTATTTTTCAGAGTGAAATTTTAGAGAGTGTGAGTGGTTTTGAACTGTGTTTTGAAGCAGTCAAAGTTTTTATTGTAGTCCCTCAGGCAGAGGAGATTTTGTAACCAAGTTTTTTTTAAGTTAAATGAAATAGTTTTTACAGTGGAAAAACTCTGTCTACAGTGAAGAATTTTTTTTATTTTCTCTGTGTTGAAGAGGGGGAAGTTTATTCTCCATTGTTGTTCTGGAATTTTAAATATTCCAACATGGTATCAGAGCTAGTCCAGGCTCTTTGAAGATCAAAGAAGCTGAAGGAAAGGAGTTCTTTGTTGCAGCAGCTTCTCCAGCAGTGTGAAGACTCAGCCAAAGAATCCAAAGGTATTTCTCTATACAGTTTTTGAGTCACTGTTGCAGAATAGTGAGCTGTTTTACATACACAGTCAAGTTTTTTTAATCATAGTTAAGAGTGCAGAATGGCTGGAGCCAGCACTGGTATGGGTATGGGAAATGTCCATCTCCCAATGTTCAATGGGAAAAATTATGACTACTGGTCAATAACTATGAGAGCTCTATTTGTCTCCCAAGACTTATGGGAATTTGTTGAGGATGGCTTTGAAGAGCCAGCAAATGAAGAAGAGTTTGAAGATTTAACTCAGGCAGAAAGAGAGTTGCTGAAGAGCAATAGGAATAAAGACTCCAAGGCTCTCTTCTTATTGTATCAGGCAGTGCATGAGAGTGTGTTTCCAAGGATAGCAGCAGCCAAGAGATCCAGAGAAGCATGGGAAACTCTCAAGATAGCCTATCAAGGCATGGAAAAAGTGAAGACAGCAAAACTTCAGTTGCTGAGGAGAGATTTTGAGACTCTCTGTATGAAAGAGTCAGATACTATTGACTCATTCTTCACTCATGTGATTGGAATGGTCACACAAATAAGATCTCATGGAGAGACCCTTGAAGAGAAGAGGATTGTGGAAAAACTCTTGAGGAGTCTACCCTCAAGATTCGATGTGATTGTCACCACCATAGAGGAGACTAAGGATCTCACAAAGTTCACAGTGGATGAGCTACATGCATCACTGATGACTCATGAGCAGAGATTGGGTAGGAGTGAAAACTCATCTCTGGAACATGCCTTTAAGACCCAGATGTAATTCGGAAGAGGAAGAGGGCAAGGCAGAGGAAACAAAAGAGGAAGAGGCAGAAGCCAAAACAGAGGTGGAAGAAACAGTCCAGCAAATGCTCAAGGAAGGGGCAGCAATCCAAATCAGCATCAAGGCCAAGGCAGCAGCCAGCAGAGTGGTCAGCAGAATGCTCAAGGACAGAGGTATGATAAGTCCAATGTCCAATGTCACTATTGTAAAAAATATGGTCATTATGCTAATGAATGTAGAAAGAAGCAACATGATATGGGAAATAGAACTAGTGCAAATTTCACTAGAGAAAATCTAAGCCAAGATAATTTGTTTTTGGCTTGTAATATGGCTGAAGAAAAGAATGAGGATTTATGGTTTCTAGACTCCGGTTGCAGTAACCATATGACAGGAAACTTAGCAATGTTTTCTATGCTAGATGAGAGTGTGAAGTCACAAGTCACACTAGGGACTGATAGTAAAGTGTCTGTTATGGGAAAAGGAAATGTAAATGTTCTAACAAGAAAAGGTGCAAAGAAATCCATAGCAGATGTCTATTATGTTCCAGGAATGAAGTGTAACCTCTTAAGTATTGGACAGCTTGTTCAAAAGGGGTACAATGTGTTTTTTGAGGATGATGTTTGTACCATCATGGACAAACCACCCAGCAAACAATGTATTGTTGAAGTGAAGATGACAAGGAACAGAATGTTCCCTCTTAGAATGAGAGCAGATCTGAAAAATGAAGAAAAGATAGCAGCAGTGGCAAAAGAGGCTATCCAAAGCGAACCAAAAGATGAAAATTGGTTGTGGCACTTGAGATTTGGACATCTCAACTTTGGAGGTCTTAATTTGTTGAACAGAAAAGAAATGGTAAGAGGTTTACCATTGATAGAGAAGCTGAACATCCTTTGTGAAGGTTGTATCTTGTGGAAACAACACAGAGAAATTTTTCCTTCCGGGAAAAGCATAAGGGCAAAGGCACCCTTAGAGATTGTCCACTCAGATTTGTGTGGACCGATGCAAACTCCATCGCTTGCTAGCAGCCACTACATGTTAACATTCATAGATGATTTTACAAGAAAAATTTGGGTTTACTTTTTGAAAAATAAAAGTGAAGTGTTTGAAAAATTCTGCAATTTCAAAGCACTTGTGGAAAACCAGAGTGGGCTGCACATCAAAGTTCTAAGGACTGATAGAGGAGGTGAGTATATCTCTAAATATTTTCTACGTTTTTGTAGAGAAAATGGCATTCAAAAGCAGTTTACAACTAGATATACTCCGCAGCAAAATGGAGTAGCCGAAAGGAAGAATAGAACCATAATGGACATGGTGAGGAGTATGTTAAAGGCAAAGCATTTGCCTAATGATTATTGGGCTGAAGATGTACATTGTGCAGCATACATTTTGAATAGGTGCCCTACAAAAGCAGTGATGAACAAAGTGCCGGAAGAGGCATGGAGTGGCACAAAGCAAGGTGTCACACATATGAAGGTTTTTTGATGTGTGGCTTATGCACACATTCCGGATCAGCTAAGGAAGAAGTTGGACAGCAAGGGGGAGAAATGTATTTTCATTGGATACAGTGAGGAATCCAAGGCCTACAGGTTATACAACCCATCCACCAAGAAGTTTATTGTAAGCAGAGATGTTCAGTTTATTGAGGAGGAAGCTTGGGATGGAAGCATAGAGAAAACAGTGAATGTTAAACACTGTTTATCTCATGATGAAGATGATGATGAGTTGGCTGAAATACATCCCCAAACAGCAGCACCAACACAAGAGCAGCAAGAGACACCCTTGAGTAGAAATGAGAGTTCTTCTCCAAGCACACCACAAGGAGGAAATTCAAGTGCTTCTTCAAGCATTTGTACATCAAGTGAAAGAGGTAAGAAGTTCAGAAATTTAAATGACATTTATGCACAAGAGGCAGCAAATGAAGGTATCAATTCTTTGTTTGCTTTATATTGTCATGTTGAAGACCCTATCCACTTTGAAGAAGCTATTAAGGAAAAGAAATGGATAGAAGCTATGAATGAGGAGATTAATGCCATAGAAAGAAACAAGACTTGGGATTTGGTTGAACTCCCAAAAGGTAAAGATGTCATTGGAGTTAAATGGGTCTACAAGACCAAGAGTAATGCTGAAGGAAAAATAGAGAGACACAAGGCAATGCTTGTTGTCAAAGGGTATAAGCAAAAGCATGGGATAGATTATGAGGAAACTTTCGCACCAGTTGCTAGAATGGAAACTGTGAGAGCAGTGTTGTCCATAGCAGCACAAAACAAGTGGAAAGTTTACCAAATGGACGTGAAGTTAGCATTCCTAAATGGAGTGTTAATGGAAGAGGTTTACATTGAACAACCTCTAGGCTATGAGAAGAAAGGCCAAGAGCACAAAGTGTGCAAGTTGAAGAAAGCTCTTTATGGGCTGAAGCAAGCACCAAGAGCGTGGTACAGTAGGATAGATTCCTATCTACTCGAAAATGGATTTGAAAAGTGTGAGGGAGAACCCACCCTCTACATCAAAGAAAAGGATGGTAAAATGTTGATTGTGGTTTTATATGTTGATGATGTTATTTTCACAGGTAATGATGATTACCTTATTGAAAATTTTAAAACAATCATGAAAGAAGAATTTGAAATGATTGACATGGGTTTGTTGAGATACTTCTTAGGAATATAAGTAGAACAAGATGAAAATGGGATTTTTATCTCACAGGAAAAATATGTTAATGAAGTGCTTGAAAGATTTAATATGCAAGAGAGAAAAGTAGTGATCACTCCCACAGTGATGGGATTAAAACTCAGCAGAGAGGATAGCAGCAAGGATTTTGATCCTAGCTTGTACAAGAGCATAGTTGGCAGCCTCATGTATTTGACTGCAACTAGGCCCGACATAATGCATGCTGTTAGCTTAATTTCCAGATTTATGGAGAAGCCAAAAGATGCACATTGGCAGGCAGCGAAGAGAATTTTGAGGTATGTTAAAGGCACAAAAAGATTTGGTATTTTATATACTGCTTCAGAAAATTCAGATTTAGTTGGATACACTGACAGTGATTGGGCTGGAAGTGTAGATGATCGGAAGAGCACTTCCGGTTATGTTTTTCACATGGGTTCAGGAGCAATTTCATGGGCTTCTAAAAAACAACCCATTGTAGCATTGTCTACAGCAGAGGCAGAATATGTGGCAGCCATAGCAGCAGCTTGTCAAGCAATTTGGATGAGGAGGATGTTAAGAAGTTTGTGCCAAGATCAGGTAAAAGGAACCGTGATTTATTGTGACAATAGCTCAGCTATTGCATTATCAAAGAATTCTGTGTTTCACAAGAGAACGAAACACATTGACACAAAGTTTCATTACATCAGAGAATTGGTAAACAATGGTGAAATTGTTTTGGAACACTGCAGAACTCAGGAGCAGTTTGCAGACATTATGACCAAGCCATTGGGGCAGAAGAGTTTTGAGTTTTTGAGGAAATGTCTGGGTATGACTGATAACCCAGCAGCTGAAAGTAAGGGGGAGTGTTGAATTTACTTTCAGCGCTGCTCAGTACAGGAGGCAGCCACCTTCCAATTCTGGTTGCAGAACGCTGTGTAAGCCGCCTACCATTTTTGTTTGCAGGACACTGAAGCCGCTTACCATTTTGAATGTGTAGTCAACCTCAGCGCTGCATTCTGAAACGGAGGAATTTAATGTGGGAACACGGATTTGAAATTTCAATGAAGCAGATTGAAAGAAAATCCCGCATCACACTTTTTCCGTACAGGATCGCCAAAAATCGGACCCGGGGAAATTTATGAAGCGGATTTAATAAAAATCCCGCATCACAATCTTGCTGACATCAGCAATCACCTTTTGGCACGCGGAATTTTTATGAAAAAGGGTTAATTCTTGGTTGGCGTCCGGTTCGACACAAAGTCAAAGTCGTTTTTAATGTTTGTTTAAAAATGTGCTGTGCGTACAAGTCCACATATTGTTATATGCATATATATGTGTTGCATATATACATATGAACGTTTCAAGAGAAAAGGCCCTGGGCCATAGTAGCTTTTTATTTTAGTTTTTTTTTTATTTTAAAGTTTTTTAAAATAGTTTATTTTAAATGTTTTTTTATATATTGTAAAAGTGCTGAGTTATAAAATGAAGATGAAAAGGGCCTGCGTGCTATGTATTAAAAATGTTTTTTTTCACACAGCAGTGTAAAAGAAATATAGCACAGCAGTGCTGAGTTTAGTTGTGTGAGTTTTTTTTATACACAACAGCAGTGTAACAGATTTTTGAAGTGCACAGCAGTGCTTTCATTTTGAAGAGACAGAGTATTTTTCAGAGTGAAATTTTAGAGAGTGTGAGTGGTTTTGAACTGTGTTTTGAAGCAGTCAAAGTTTTTATTGTATTCCCTCAGGCAGAGGAGATTTTGTAACCAAGTTTTTTTTAAGTTAAATGAAATAGTTTTTACAGTGGAAAAACTCTGTCTATAGTGAAGAATTTTTTTTTTATTTTTCTCTGTGTTGAAGAGGGAGAATTTTATTCTCCATTGTTGTTCTGGAATTTCAAATATTCCAACATGACGGCCGTCCATAATGAAAAGTACGGAAGGTACTGAAGGTACGGAATTCCAAGTGATTGATTGGAGACGACTTGCAGCTCAATGGTAGAATAATTTGGTAAAAGAGTAATGGTTTTAGACCGTTGTTCCCCATTTATCGTGACGTAAAAAGATCTCGACTCAGACATGTTGGGCATCTGGATCTCTGCAAAATAAAACATCAGTAATATTTTGTTCCCTCCGGGTACTAATCCTGCGTAGAAAGTTCCTGCGTATAAGAAAGAAACGCCATCGTAAACAACCCACGCTGTTTGCATAACAGCAGTTGGAGGAAAGTCTTCGGTATTGTTTATTGAAACAGGTTCTTCAGTACTGACAGATCGAAACAAATTAACATCATTTAAAGCTATACTTATATTTGATCTCCAGATGCGATCGAAGCTATCGTCAGGATACCTACGTAATAAACCAAAGTACAAAACTATTCAATATCTAAATCATTCACAGGAAATATCACTACTGCTCAACACTACTACTGGATCAAAATTTGCTCTCACATATCAAGATATAATTTTTCAGTTAAGGTGGAAATATATGAATTTACCCCTGCTGAAAAAAGGATTACAATGAATATCAACACCACTAGGTCGTTAATTATGACGCTCAGATATCCATAGGTAAATATATGGGGAATGATATTCACCTGAGCGTCGAAAAGTTTCCTCCAACATCAACTCTAAGTATTGAAAAGAGCATTGTTCTTGGCTTAGCCTGTGCATACATGCCATCTCGGAGGGGCCTTAATTCGATGCCACTGATAAAGGGGTCATCGCTGTCGGAGGTTCTGATCAAGCAAACATACATCACTGTGCCTGAAGTAACCATGATTCTTTCATCATACAGTCTGTTATATGTTTCTCCGACGTTATTCATAGCCAACATATCTACGGTCTCAAAAGAGTAAGCGAAGCTTGGCCATCTTTGAAATCCACTGTAATTTCCAATGATAAACCAGAGTCTTAAAAGGAAAGGCACATTGGTGGGCACAGGCAAGTGATAGCAAGACTTGTTGAGAGGTTTTGGAAAGAAGCGTCGAGTATCTAAAGAAGAACCGGAGATTTGTCCAGTCACGTTCCCTATGTCTGCTGTCTCACCCACGTCGATATAACCGGCATCAGTAACCCATGTTATATTGTTTTCATCAGTGTAGTTTGTTTTCCCACCACATCTGATACTCAGAAATCCTGCCAAACCACAACAAAATAATAATTAAAACATTGAAAAAAAATCCATTACAGCCATAAAACCATATATCAGATGAAGCTTCTCAAACTGCAGACAAAACGGAAAACACTCAACATTCGCTGCTCCGCGATTTGTTGAACTTCGAATGTTCCATATTCATATACCTGCTGGTTGAGCAGTAATAAGCGCGAATAAACTCAAGAGCACAGCCACTGGCGGTATCCAACAACCCCATTTGCCATAACGAATTTTGGCCATGACTCCACAATTTTTTGACAAGTGATCCGCAGCTGTAGCTGTAAAATGGAAAGAGGATTCGGACTGATTTGTCAAAGAAATTGAAAGTGTTATATGCTAGCGCGTGCATATGAATAATAAAGAAGAATTCCTCCGTCTTGTGGTCCTCTCTTAGAGGATGGGGAATCCCTGTTTCGTTGCACCTTGTCACTTTGTCTATTATGCTGCTGAACGATACTTCTATTAATAAAAAATTACAGGATCCTTTTATTTTTATTTTTTTATGCCATTTAATACTGGTTTGATGATCATAAACGGGATCACGTAGATGAACTATAGCTTTGGCTACGGTTAAGCAATGTAGTTGGTAAATTTAGATCTTTATCTTTGATTATTCCCATGCTTTGACTTTGTCTTTCTTTCCAAGTGTCTTCTCCCAAGCGACCCAAGTGTTATATTCTGTGTGTTTCCTCTCACATGATGTAGAATACCGGTTTCTTCTGCTCGTGACTGAGTAACTAAATCTTTTAAAAAATGACGTCATAGTAATGTCTGCCATTGACATTCATTATCGTCATCGACCACCACTAGCTTTTGACCAGGTAATTCAGATTTTATATAATTTGAACGAGTTAATGCGTGAAACGAGTTAATGCGTGAATCATAAGTATAAAACCATTATTGAAAACAATAATATATTTTATCTTAATATTATAAAGATAAAATTATCATATTTTAATATTAGTATAATGAATTATAACCTGGCACGGAAACATTTCACATACTCATTTTAGAAACAATAAAATATTATTATTATTTTCAAATGTTTGAATTAGAGTTATAAAATTATTATTTAAGATAAATAAATCTGTTAATGTTTATACGATTGTTAAAATATGAATGAAATTTTAATTTTGTACTTTGTGTATTTATCGATTATTTTTAAAGTGGTTTTTATAATGGAAATGGAGTTTTAGAATGTTAGTTTTGTTAATAGTAAATGTTAGAGGTATGGACCAGCCAGATTTAATAATTTTGAATATTCATTTTAAAGGAAAAATGAAAAGGGGAGGACTGAGATTAAATTTGAAAGTTTTTTTTTTTCTTTCTTTCTTGCTTCGTTTTTGTTTTATTTTTATAAATTTAAATATTAAAATCATGTTAGAGGTTTAATTTGTCTCATTTCTACCTCTATTGAAAATGGTTTATAATGTATGTTTTATTAATAATAAATATTATTTGGTTCAATTTTATATATATTATTAGATACTAATGAAAAATTTAAAATTTTTTATTTTTAATAGAAATGTTTAACTTTTTAATTTGAACAAATAGGGTTTTCATGATGTATATATAATTAAAAGTTTTTAGAAACCTCTATGGTGGCCTAGAACATATAACAGAGAGCTTTTTTCTTTGCGCTCGCAAATATGTTGTCAGGAAGGTTTTCTCTTCAAATCTAGTTCGAGATCTAAATTTTTATTTAGAGCTCCGAGTGAGTATTCCCTTAGGCATGCAACACCTACTTTTTCAAGGTAAGCAGTTCAATGATGTTGATCCTCTCTCAGTTTAAAATATTGGTAAATATGTCACTGCTTTCATTGTTCTTTGTCTATGATTAGGGACTCGAGGTAAGCCTTCCTCCTCTCGGAATTTTTCTTATAAAGATGTTTTCCATGCTCGATCCCCACCTAAGGCGTATCATACCTAAATGGCTCCTAGGTGAGTTTTGTAGGAAAATTTGAGGAAATTCCTTCCCTATAAATTTCTCACTCACATTTGGAGGATCTTCTTTAGGTGTATTCAAAGGCAACCCTAATTTTTCGATTTAATGAGTTCTAGCCCCGCATGGTTGATCTCTACTAACGGATCCATATTGTATCAAGTAAGGATTGTAAGGTATTTTTATGTTCAAGAGGCTTCTTCATTGTTTTATTTGGGGAACCAAAAGATTATCAAAATGCTTTATCTAAAGGTCCTTGGTTTTGGGGCAATGTTGGACCATTTCTAACCCCTTGGTTCCCATATTTTGACCCATCCATAGTTGTCATTACAAAGATACCAATATGGGTGAGGCTGTTGAGATTCAACAAAATGATGAAGCTCAGTGAAAAGCTGTCACCTTCACTAAGTGGGCCCGCAGGCTATTTTTAGGTGCAAGTCTATTTTTAGGCTATGTCTATTTTTAGACATGATGATCATATTTCAGAAGTTGCAGGATGTTATTTGTGGATGGTTGGTCAAGTTGGAAAAATAGATGAAATTCGCTTCTCAAACTGCAGACAAAATGGAACACACTCAACATTCGCTATTGAGCCATTTGTTGAACTTCGAATGTTCCATATTCATATACCTGGTTGTTGAAGAGCAGTAATCAGAGTGAATAAACTCAAGAGCACACTCACTGGCGTTATCCAACAACCCCATTTACCATACCCAATTTTGGCCATGGCTCCACAAATTTTTGAGATGTGCTTTGCAGCTCTAGCTGTAGAATGGAAGGAGGATTCGGACTTTAAAAGAAATTGGAAGTGTTATATGATTTATATCCTAGCGCGCGCATATGAAAAATAAAGAAGAATTCCTCTGTCTTGTGGTCCCTCTTAGAGGATCCAGAATACCTGTTTCGTTGCACAATGTCACTTTGTCTATTATGTGTTTTTATTGATATTATGATGCTTAACGATACTTATATTAATAAAAAAGTTACAGGATCCTTTAATTTTTTTATTTATATAATTTTTTATATGCCATTAAATACTTGTTTGATGATCATAAATGGGGTCACGTCGATGAAATAAGGCTTTGGCTATGGTTAAGCAATGTAGTTGGTAAATGTAGATCTTTATCTTTGATTACTCTGATGCTTTGACTTTTTCTTTGTTTCTAATTGTCTTCAATCTTCTCCAAGGGAAGGTGCATTTCTCTCGTGTCTATTTCTGCCATGGTTATATATTCTTTATTGCTTCTAGTCTAGAAAGGTCATCTTTCCATATTTGACCAAGGGAGATTGAGGAGAGAGATTATTTCTTTGAGCTTTCAAAAATCTAATGTCTCTTTCTATTCTAACTCTTCATGGAGGGGATGTTGAAAATATTAAAGTCACCTGCAAACCCCGTGCAGGAGAATGGAAACGAAGTACAACAGGGGCAAAGGTTGAGTGCACACCATGGTGTATTCAACAGAGTTTTAAATGAAGTTGTAAGGATGAATTTATGTTTATGGCCGCAGCTGACTTTGTAGAAGGAATTGAAGAAATCTTGGTTTCAACCACGCAACAGCAGAGTTTATTAAAAACCATCTTATCGGGCTTTAACGCCCTCACCAACCAGATTTTGTTTACGTGCCAAGTCTTTTGAATAGCGCAGGTCCCATCCACAGCACAACGACGTGGACCAATCATCATCCATCGCTGTATCGCAACATCGCCATCCGCCCAAACTGAAAGGCTCATTGATCCACCGCGATGTGATGTGGTCCCTACCACCATCACACATCACAATCACTCATCACAAGTCTTCCGCGTCGTTCGCAACATTGATTCGCCGATGCGATATTGCCGATGTCGCTCATCGCAACATCGCATATCGCTTCGCCACTGTCCAAGCCATCTACAGCACCACTCGTTCGCCAATTGCTGATGCGATGTGGTCCCACTGCCAATGCATCAAAGACTACGTGGACCAATCAACATTTATCGCACAGGTTTTTGGCCTGACGTCACTTTCACCTTTTGGTACACGAATTTTTTCTATGGAATCTGGTTCGTAATTTTGTTTGAGTTCTGCAGGCCTAGCACCAGCCAATCAGATTGCGTTCACATTGGTTTCAACGTTGCTGACGTAGGGGTAATTTGTTATGCGAAAAGAATGCAATCTAGTTTAATTTTTCTTTGAAGTCTGGGTCCATTTGTTTGTTTTATGAAACTTCGTTTATGTTTTGTTTTATGTTTTTAAAACGCCACGCCATATAAAAGCAAAAAGCCCGTAGGATTATGTAATATACAGACAGAAGGTTGTGTAGTGTGTATTCCGTGCCCAAAGGCAAAAACATAACAGAGCACTTTATATGGATTTAGTGAGAGACAGAGAATTGTATTTTGAGAGAACTGCATTTGTAGCAGTCTAGTCTATTTTGTAAATCCCTCCAAAGAGGAAGAACTCCATCATTTTGTAATATTGTTTTATTTTTTGGAATAGAAATTATTTTTATGCCATCTCTGTCTATCAGCAAACAATTTTTTTTGTTTCTCTATGTTAAAAGAGGAGAATTTCTATTCTCCCTGTGTGTTCGGAATATTCAAAAATTCCAACATGGTATCATAACTAGTCCAGGCTCCTTGAAGGATAGTAAAAGATGCTAAAGGTAGTATTTGTTGCAGCAGTTCTCCAACAAAGTGAAGGCTCAGCAACAATTTAGGTATTTCTAAAAAAAAACAGAGTTTTGTTTTTTTTAAAAGAGTGTAGTCCTCAGAGACAGAGTTTGTCTTTTAAATAAGGAAAGACATTTTGTTTAAAAAAAAAAACACAGTCAAGTTTATTACATAGTTCAGTGTGCTAAGTCATGGCAGGAGTGAGCACAAGCATGAGTATTGGAAATACTCAGCTTCCATAGTTCAATGGGAAGAACTATGGTTATTGGGCAATTACCATGAGAGCCCTGTTTACCTCTCAAGGCTTATGGGAGTTTGTTGAAGATGGTTTTGAAGAACCAGTAGATGAAAATTCTTTTAATGCCTTGACACAGGTAGAGAAGGATTTGTTGAAGAGAAATAGGAAGAAGGACTCTAAAGCCCTCTTCTATCTCTATCAAGCAGTACATGAGAGTGTGTTTCCAAGGATAGCAGCAGCCAAGAGATCCAAGGATGCATGGGATATTGTCAAGACAGCCTATCAAGGTATGGAGAAGGTGAAGACAACAAAGCTACAATTGCTGAGGAGAAATTTTGAAACTCTTTGTATGAAAGAGTATGATAATATAGACTCATTCTCCACACATGTGATTGGGATGCTCACACAGATAAGATCTCATGGAGAAACACTTGAAGAAAGAAGGATTGTGGAGAAAGTGTTGAGGAGCTTACCCTCAATGTTTGATTTTATTGTAACCACCATTGAAGAGACAAAGGATCTCTCAAAGTTCACAGTTGATGAACTTCATGCATCACTGATGACTCATGAACAAAGATTGGGAAGATTAGTAAACCCATCTTTGGAGCATGCCTTCAAGACCCAGATGCCTTTTGGAAGAGGAAGAGGTCAAGGCAGAGGAAGAGGAAGAGGCAGAAGCCAAAATAGAGGAGGAAGAAACAACTCTTCACGTACTCATGGAAGGAGCAACAATCAGAATCAAAGCGAAGGCCAAAGCAACAGCTAAAAAGGTTGACAACAACATGCTCATGGACAAAGGTATGAAAAATCCAATGTCCAGTGTCATTATTGCAAAAAATATGGGCGTTATGCCAATGAGTGTAGGAAAAAGCAATATGACACGAATAATAGGCAAAATGAAAATGTAACAAGAGAATAAAAGAACCTAAAGAATTTTCTATTAACATGTAATGTAGCACAAGATAGGCAAGATGATGTATGGTTCTTAGATTCAGACTATAGTAATCACATGACTAGAAAAATAGCAATGTTTGCCAATCTTGATGAAGATGTTAAATCTGAAGTAACAACTGGAACTGATACTAAGATCTCTGTCAAGGGAAAATGCAGAGTAAGTATCCTTGCAATAAATGGAGAGCAGAAATTTGTGCCAGATGTATACTATGTTCCTAGCTTGAAATGTAATATTTGAGCGTTGGGCAGCTCATTAACAAAGGTTACAATGTATTCTTCAAAAATGATGTGTGAAAAATAGTGGACATACCTCCAAGAAAGAAGGTTATTGCATAAGTGCAAATGACCAGCAATAGATGTTGAAAATGCAACAAGATGATGGAGCTTAGTGAAAAGAAGTCACCTTCACTAAGTGGGCCCGCAGGCTATTTTTGGCGCAAAGTCTATTTTTAGACTATGTCTATTTTTAGACATATGGATCATGGTCTATGAGTTGCAGGATGTTATTTATGGATGATTGGTTGAGTTGGTAAAAATAGATGGACCTTTATTTTTAGACATTGGGCGGAATCTATTTTTAGACTGCCAGGCTAAAAATAGAACAGTCGAATATTATTAACCCTTAATAATATTTAGACTATAAACATTATCTTATCCTCTTGGAGCACTTCAGTTTGATGCTTGGATGTGGCACATGCAGCTGATAGAAGGAAATACGCTTTTCCTATGGGTTAGTTGAGCTATTGCATGGTTGACTTTAGTTAGAACTCATGTGGCAGAGTTTGGTGGAGTTGATGAGACAATTGGTGGAGTTGTGTTCGGTTTAACTTAGTTGAACTAGTTGTATTTAGTCTAACTGACAAATACACTAGTGATGAGTGGTGTGAATTAATTATTAATTAATTCACTAATTATTAACTCATGAATCAACTAAAGAACACATCAGTTAACTGCAATGCATGGACAGTTCAGTGGAGACTAGTGTCAGAGGTGGGTGAAAGGGTGAGTCTACTATCAGTTGTGACTATAGCTGTGCATGAGATTTGCACACACATTGATTGAGATTACCAATGAGGATTTCACAGTACAAGCCAAGGAGATTCGAACTTGGATCTCATCATTACTCATCTTGGATTGCGCAGTAGAGGCAGGCAGACTTGTGGAGGAGATTTGAACTTGTGACTTGTTCTATATCTGAGCTAGTTTGTGTGTAGCATGTGAGATAGTGTTGAGAGCTGTGAGGAGCTTTGTGCTATGTATTGTTACATGTTCTCTATCATTATAATATACAGATAGTTGGGGGTTTTCAGCTGTAAGATTTCCCCATTACATACTGTGTTATATGTGTGCTTGATTATGTTTTAATGTGCGCATGCGGCTCCTTCTATTTCCGCAAATTGATGATCAATTGTAGAAGAGGTTATGTATTATGCATGAAGCTTAAATAGTGTGTAATCGGGATAATCTCAGTGAATAATTCAGCTATTATTCAAATTTCTACATGGTATCAGAGCGAAATTGATCATCGGATCTATTACAGTGATTACAATTTATTTCGGTAGACAGAGTCTGTAAGCGGGCCAGGTAGCCTCTGGATCCATCCTTTCTTTGAAAGGTGATATATCCAGTAAATGCCCCTACATTCGATCTCTGTGCTAGAAATAATTTGTTCTCACAGATCAGAAGCGGTTGAGTTTTGAGCTGGTAGAATTCGAATTTGCAGCAGTGTTTTCTTGGTGTCGAAAGTCGAGATGTCTTTCAACGGATTGCGATTGGAGTATGCTCTTGAGGGCAGCTCGAATTATGTTGCATGGAAGGACAGGATGGAGGCAGTGTTAGATGACAATGGGCTGAAGGAGTTCATAGATGTTGATGTCCCAAAGCCTACTGATGCTGCTCAAGTTGAGGCTTGGCAAAAGAAGACAGTGAAATGTCGAAGGATTCTGTTGGAGGGCGTGAAGGATCACATTGTATCCAGACTGCATGGAAAATCTTCTCCATATTTGATGTGGAAAGCATTGACAGATTTATTCGAATGCAAGAGTGACCAGAGGAAGTTGGCGCTCAAGGATAAACTTAGAAACATAAATATGGAGAAAGGCGACAATATCGCCAAGTACCTCATGAAGTTCACCCAATGTAGGGATGAGCTGGGAAGTGTGGGGGTGACTGTAGATGATGAAGACTTGGTGGACTTGGCTCTCCTTGGTCTTCTGAAGAGTTGGCATTCCTATCAGGACTCTGTCAATGGTAGGGAGAAATTGCCAGGATGGGAGCAACTTTGGTCGGATCTCATGCAAGAGGAGATAAGGCGGAGTACCAGGGATGGACCTTCATCAAAGGCACCTGATGAAGAAAATTGTGCTTTGGATGCCAAAGCAAAGAAGGGGAAGAGAAAGAAAGCTTCTCATTCCGGTGCGAAAGGCAAGAAGCAGAACATGTCCAAGGTGAAGTGCTTTCACTGTCACCAGCATGGACATTATGCCACAAATTGTCCGCAAAAGAAGAAAAATAAGCAGCTTGCTGGATCTGCAGCGGGAGAGGCCTTAGCCTCGCAGTTTGAGCTGGATTTTTCACTGATCGCATGCTTGGTCTCAAGTGTGATGGGATCAGTATGGTTCTTGGACAATGGTGCGTCTTTTCACATGACAAGAGATCGAGATTTGTTTACTGATCTGGACGAGAAAGATCTTGGAGTGCACATCGAGATGGGCGATGATGGTAGATACAGTGCGACCGGTATCGGTACCATTTCCTTTGAGAGGGAGTTTGGTAAACCCTTAGTATTGAAGGAAGTGATGCATGTTCCAGGATTGAAGAAGAATCTTATCTCTGTGGCGATGTTAGAAGACAAGGGGTATGATGTTGTCTTCAGCAAGGGAAAGGTTTTCATGCACAGTAAGACAACTAGAGAAACCCGGAAGATAGGGGTTCGAGTCAAGAACCTTTATCAATTGCAAGTAGATGGCTGCGCAGCAATGGCATGCAAGGCAGAAGGAGTGGTGAGCCGGGATGATGGCGAGCTGTGGCGCCGGAGATTGGGCCACCTTCACCATGGAGCTTTGAAGATACTGCAGCAGATTTCTACTGGGCTTCCTAAGGGCACTCTTGTGCAGTCAGATCAGTGCAAGGGGTGTACCTTGGGAAAATATGTGAAAGCCACCTTTCACGAGAAGGATAGTTGCGCCACGACGATCCTTGAGAGAGTTCACACAGACGTGTGTGGTCCTTTCTTAGTACCTTCGACAACAAAGCACAAGTACTATGTGATATTTGTTGATGATTTCTCTCGGAAGTGCTGGATCTTCTTCATGCAGAAGAAGAGCGAGACATGTTCAAAGTTCTGTGAATTCAAGGCGCTGGTTGAGAAGGAATCGGGGAAGCATGTGAAGGCTCTTAGGAGTGACAATGGTGGTGAATTCATCTCTGGGAATTAAAAAAATTTTGTAGCACGAAAGGAACCAGGGAGAGGCTCACTGCTTGCCTCATAACCCATAGCAGAACGGGGTTGCTGAGCAGAAGAACAGAATGATCATGGGTGTTGCACGGGCGATGTTGCATGATCAGGGCCTACCCATTCACTTGTGGGTGGAGGCATGCAATGCGCGATATGTGCGGAGACGGGTGTCTCTGAATACTTCGCGTAAGTACCCAAGGGAGCGTTTTAAAGCGAAAGTCACGATATTTCCCATTTGAGGATTTTTGGTTCACCTGTTTACATTCATGTGACGAAGGATTCTAGGAAGAAGCTGGAGCTGACTGCAGAGGTTGGGATATTTGTGGGGTACACTGATACGCCCCACAACTATCGTGTGTATTTTCCAGACAGTCGCAAGACTGTTGTGCGACGGGATATCAAATTTCGGGAGGAGAAAGCCATGAAGTGTTCGCTTGAGAGGGAGCCACACTTGCATGCAGATGAGGAGCTATTAGTTCCTAAGGATGAGATTCAAGATGTGTATCAACCACAAGAAGTTCTTGGAGTGGAAGAGACCACTCATACGGCGCCAACCATCAGAGGGCGAGCCGCACTACGAAGGCTGAGCGATTGGCTCGGATGCGAGAGAAGGTTGTGGGACCACCTACTGACCACCGGTCTGGAACGGAGACGACCACGGACCATGCCATGGACCCCCCCCCCGTAGCTCTTGTGAAAATGTGTCATGACGAAACTTGCCTCTTTCGAGGAAGGCGCAGAGGACCACGTGGTGAGATGCCACTGGTGGGAAAAGTATGATTAGATTATGAAAACGATTGCATGGGGAGTTGTCCGAGGACGGAAGGGAAATCAGTGGTAGGTTCGAGATGGATCTACAAAGTGAAGCAAGTAGCTGACGGGAGTTTGTAGAAGTACAAAGCAAGATTTGTTGCTCGAGGCTTCTCACAGATTGAGGGGATCGATTATGAGGAAACCTTTGCACCTGTCGCAAGGTATTCTTCCATACGGACGATTCTTGCTCTCTCAGCGCAGATGGGGTGGCACATTCATCAGATGGATGTGAAGACTGTGTTCCTCAACGGAGTCATTGAGGAGGAGGTGTACATAAAGCAGCCCGAAGGTTTCGAGATCTTCAGCAGCGAGTCGCATGTGTGCAGGCTCAAGAGAGCGTTGTATGGGTTGAAACAAGCACCTCGTGCTTGGTACACACGGATAGACAGTTATTTCACCGGACTTGGATTCTCCAAGAGTGAGGCAGATCCTAACCTGTACCAGATTGTGGTGGAGGGTAAGTTGCTAATCATTGTACTTTATGTAGATGATTTGATTTTGACGGGTGATGAGCTGTTGATACTTTCATGCAAGGAGGATCTTGCTAGAGAGTTTGAGATGAAGGACTTGAGCCTCCTTCATTATTTCCTGGGATTGGAAATTTGGCAGCGCAGTGATGGACTATTTGTTTCTCAGGGTAAGTATGCCCGGGAGATACTGGAGAAGTTCAACATGCATGGCTGCAAGCCTGTTGATACTCCTCTTCCTGGAGGTTGGATGAAGGAGGATGCTACTTCAGCGGAGGTAGTGGATGCCACTGTTTATCGACAGTTGGTGGGGTCGCTTATGTATCTGGTCAATACACGACCCGATATATGCTATGCTGTTAACTTGACTTACGCAAACTATGGTTAAACCCGGCAGAAAGCTCTTGGAAGCGGTGAAAGCATGTGTTGGGTATCTTAGAGGCATCGAGGATATGGACTGTGAATGCAGAATGGGGAGGATGAGGTGAAGCTATGTGGCTTCACGGATGCAGATTGGGCAGGGAGCCCAACGGACAGAAAGAGCACATCTGGAGGGATTTTCAGTATCGGGTCGACAATAGTTTCTTGGTACAGCAGGAAGCAGAGATCCGTGGCACTCAGTTCAGTAGAGGCTGAGTATATGGTAGCGAGTTTGGCTGCATGCGAGGCTATATGGATGAGAAAGATCTTGGTCGGGTTGTTCAGTTCACACTTAGATCCTACTATGATATATTGTGATAATTAGAGTTGCATTAAACTCTCGGCTAATCCAGTTTTTCATGATAGATCCAAACACATCAACATCAGGTACCATCATATCAGAGATTATGTGCAGTGAAGAATCATGTTACTTTCATATATTCCCACGGAGGATCAAGATGCTGACATCTTGACGAAGGCGCTCACTAGGAGAAAATTCAAATTCCATAGAGGCAGGATAGGGGTTGCAGATAATCCATATCTTGTTGAGAGGGAGTGTTGAAAATGCAACAAGATGATGGAGCTTAGTGAAATGAAGTCGCCTTCACTAAGTGGGCCGCAGGCTATTTTTGGCGCAAAGTCTATTTTTAGACTATGTCTATTTTTAGACATAGGGATCATGGTCTATGAGTTGTAGGATGCTATTTATGGATGATTGGTCGAGTTGGTAAAAATAGATGGACCTCTATTTTTAGACATTGGGCGGTTTCTATTTTTAGACTGCCGGGCTAAAAATAGAGCAGTCAAATATTATTAACCCTTAATAATATTTGGACTATAAACATTATCTTATCCTCTTGGAGCACTTCAGTTTGATGCTTGGATGTGGCACATGCAGCTGACAGAAGGAAATACGCTTTTCCTAAGGGTTAGTTGAGCGATTGCATGGTTGACTTCAGTTAGAACTCATGTGGCAGAGTTTGGTGGAGTTGATGAGACAGTTGGTGGAGTTGTGTTCGGTTTAACTTAGTTGAACTAGTTGTATTTAGTCTAACTGATAAATACACTAGTGATGAGTGGTGTGAATTAATTATTAATTAATTCACTAATTGTTAACTCATAAATCAACTAAAGAATACATCAGTTAACTGCAATGCATGGACAGTTCAGTGGAGACCAGTGTTAGAGGTGGGTGAAAGGGTGAGTCTACTATCAGTTGTGACTATAGCTATGCATGAGATTTGCACACACATTGATTGAGATTTCCAATGAGGATTGCGCAGTACAAGCCAGTGGGATTCAAACTTGGATCTCATCATTATTCATCTTGGATTGCGCAGTAGAGGCAGACAGACTTGTGGAGGAGATTTGAGCTTGTGACTTGTTCTATATCTGAGCTAGTTTGTGTGTAGCATGTGAGATAGTGCTAAGAGATGTGAGGAGCTTTGTGCTATGTATTGTTACATGTTCTCTATCATTATAATATACAGATAGTTGGGGGTTTTCAGCTGTAAGCTTTCCCCATTACATACTGTGTTATATGTGTGCTTGATTATGTTTTAATGTGCACATGCGACTGCTTCTATTTCCGCAAATTGATGATCAATTGTAGAAGAGGTTATGTATTATGCATGAAGCTTAAATAGTGTGTAATCAGGATAATCTCGGTGAATAATTCAACTATTATTCAAATTTCTAAAATAGAATGTTTCCACTCAAGCTAAATGCAGACTTGAAGGGAAAGAGAAAAAATGTAGCAGCTGTAATACAAGAGGTCTTTCAAAAGGAAGTGAAAGATGAGAATTGGTTATGGAATTTGAAATTTGGACATCTAAATTTCGGAGGTTTGAATTTTTTGCACAAGAAAAGAATGGTAAGAGGACTACCATATATAGAGAAACCAGACAACCTATGTGAATGTTGTATCTTGGGAAAAAACACAGAGAAAACTTTCCATAAGGAAAGAGCATAAGGGCAAAGACACCCTTTGAAATTATCCATTCAGATTTGTGTGGGCCAATGCAAACATCATCAATATCAGGCAAAAATTATATGTTTACCTTCATTGATGATTTCACAAGAAAATATGGGTTTATTTCTTGAAATATAAAAGTGAAGTGTTTGAAAAGTTTTGCCACTTTAAAGCTCTTGTAGAGAAACAAAGTGGGCAGCATATCAACGTCTTAAGGACTGAAAATGGAGGTGAGTACATCTCAAAATAATTTCTGCGTTTTTGCAGAGAAAATGGCATACACAAGAAATTTACAACAAGGTACACACCGTAGCAAAATGGTGTTGCTGAAAGAAAAAAATCGAACCATCATGGATATGGTGAGAAGTATGCTGAAGGCAAAAAATTTGCCAAATGATTATTGGGCAGAAGCTACAAATTGTGTGGTATATATTTTGAATATATGCCCAACAAAAGCAGTGATGAACAGAGTTCCTGAAGAAGCGTGGAGTGGCAGAAAACAAGGAGTCACCGACATGAGAGTTTTTGGGTGTGTAGCTTATGCACACATTCTAGATCATCTGAGAAAGAAGTTGGAAAGTAAGGGGGAGAAGTGCATATTCCTTGGATATTGTGAAGAATCCAAGGGATATAGATTTTATAACCCATCCAAAAAGAATTTTTTTATAAGCAGAGATGTGCAATTCATAGAAGAAGAAGCATGGGACGGAAGCATTGAGAAAACAATCAATGTCAAAAATTGTTCGTCTCATGATGAAGATGAGGAAGATGTGGCTGAAAGGAACAACTCATCAGTAGCACCACCTCCACCAACACAAGGACAGCAAGGGACACCACAAGCTGGAATAAGAACACCCTTGAAAAGAAATGAGAGTGCTTCTCCAAGCACACCACAAGGAGAAAATTTAAGTGCTTCTTCAAGCACATGTAAACCAAATGAAAGAGGAAAAAGATTTAGAAATCTAAATGAAATCTATGAGCAAGAAGCAGCAAATGAAGGTATGAACTCTTTATTTGCATTGTATTTTCATGTTAATGATCCTATTCATTTTGAAGAAGCTATAAAATATAAAAAATGGATAGAAGCTATGGATGAAGAAATGAATGCAATAGAGAAGAATAAAACATGGGAATTGGTTGATCTCCCAAATGGCAAGGAAGTCATTGGAGTAAAGTGGGTCTACAAGACCAAAATCAATGCTCAAGGTAAAATTGAAAGGCACAAGGCCAGACTTGTTGTCAAAGGCTATAAGCAGCAACATGGAAGAGATTATGAGGAAAATTTTGCACCGGTTGCAAGAATGGAAACAGTGAGAGCACTGTTGTCCATAAAAGCACAAAAAAAATGGAAGGTTTACCAAATGGATGTAAAATAAACATTCCTAAATGGAGTTTTGATGGAAGAGGTTTATGTTGAAAAACCTCTAGGCTATGAGAAAAAGGGCCAAGAGCACAAAGTTTGCAGATTGAAGAAAGCTCTTTATGAGTTGAAACAAGCACCAAGAGCATGGTACAGTAGGATAGATTCCTATCTACTGGAAAATGGGTTTGAAAAATGTGAAGGATAACCCACATTATACATCAAGAAGAAAGATGGTAAGATGCTCATTGTTGTTTTGTATGTTGATGATGTGATATTCACAGGTAATGATGATTACCTCATTAAGAATTTTGAAACAGTCATGAAGGATGAATTTGAGATGAATGATATGGGAATGCTGAAATACTTCTTAGGAATAGAAGTAGAGAAAAATGAAAATAAGATTTTTATTTCTCAAGATAAATATGTAAATGAATTTTTGGAGAGATTTAACATGCAGGATTGCAAGGCAGCAATTACTCCCACAGTAATGGGATTGAAACTCAGCAAAGATGACAACATCAAGGATTTTGATCCTAGTTTGTACAAGAGCATAGTTGGCATCCTTATGTATTTGACTGCAACTAGGCCTGATATTATGAATGCTGTTAGTTTAATTTCCAGATACATGGAAAGGCCAAAGGAGGCACATTGACAAGCAGCAAAAATAATTTTGAGGTATGTGAAAGGAACTAAGAGGTATGGTATTTTGTATACTACCTCAGAAAATAATGTGTTAAAAGAGGAGAATTTCTATTCTCCCTGTGTTCGGAATATTCATAAATTCCAACAGGGGAGAGATTATAAGTTTGAGCAGATTCGTGTCTTTTTCTATTCTAACTCTTCATTCTTTTTTTTTAATATTTACAATTCAGAAAGATTAAGTAATATTAAATGTTTATTATTATTGAACAACCTCTCAATACATTTCCATATTGATAAATTTTTTTGTTAAACTTCTTTCTAATATATATATTTTTAGTAAAAATAATCTTTATTTTTAATATATGTTCTTTATTTTTTTATTGAATACCTTTTTTTATATTCTATATTCTTCAAATCTCAATACCTATAATATATTAATAATATTAATAATATATTAATTTATAAATTAATGTGATAAAATATTTGATAAAAAACTTAAGAATCAATTTTATTAATGAAACTTGGCAGTTTTCACATGAGAGACTCCACCTGCAGAATACTCTACATCAAACACATTATAAAGAGTGAATATATAGTCTTCACACAAATAGGGAAGTTAGAACAACTTACCTAAGGAATATTAACTAATTCCTCCTAAATTACATTCTCCATTATCTTCAACACTCCCCCTTAATGGAGAAAGGGTTTAGTAATACTCCTAACATCTCCCTAAATGATTCAAATTTAATTCTTCCAAGAAGCTTAGTAAAATTGTCAGTAACATTATCACAAGTATTACAATATTCAATATGAATTTCCTTTGAGTGAACCTTCTCCCTAACAAAATGAAACTGTGTATCAATATGCTTTGTGTTTTTATGAAACACTGGATTATTTGCAAGTTTGATGGAGCTTTGATTGTCACATCTGATAACGGTTGCCTCTTTGTCTTCTTCTCTGGCATAATAGAGAAGTCTCCTCAACCAAACTACCTCAAATGTTGCTACACACATTGGTTGATACTCAGCTTCTACTAAAGACAAGGATATAGTGTTCTGATGCTTGCTGATCCATGAAATGACCCCAGACCTAATGCTGAATGCATAACCTATTATGGATCATTTTTCATCTAGATTTCCAGCCCAATTAGAGTCTAAAAAAATTGTAAATCTAACATTAAACAAATCCGCATATTTAATACCAAAGTTTAAGGTTCCTTCCAGATACCTTAAGACACCTTTTGCTACAATCCAATGACTCTCAAGGGGCTTTGACATGAATTGGCTCAATACAGTGACTGCATAAGCCAAATGCGGTCTAGTTGTAGTCAAGTAAATTATATTCCCTACCAACTATCTATACAATGTTGCATCTACCTCCTTAGAACCATCATCATTCTGAAGTTTGGTATCCTGCTGTAAAGGCACTGCTACAGCTTTGCACTGATCCATCCTGAACTTTTTCAGTAAACTCCCGACATACTTACCCTATGACAGAAAAGTATGGCCTGAATCTCTCCAGACTTCAAGACCCAAACAATAGTTCAGCTCTCCAAGGTCTTTCATCTCAAAAACCTGTGGCATCTACTCTTTGATTTCTTTAATGAGTTCATCAGCATTTCATGTAATGATAAGATCATCTACATATAAATAAAACAAAACAATTCTCCCCTCTTTATCAAACACGATATACATATTAGGATCATTATTGCTTCTTTTATAACCATGTTGTAGGAAAAATGAATCAATTTTATCATACCATGACCTGGGTGTCTGTTTTATTCCATATAATACTTTATTCAATCTATAGAATTTGATCCGGATTTATGCAGGAACACAACAGAATAAACATATAACCATAAATACAGATATGCAGCGGAAATAACACTTCATTTCATTAATATCAAAGAACTGAAATTTGCTTACAGAGAGAATGGAAATAAAACTAGCTAGGGCGTTGGTAGCTATCTCTGAGAAGAGATGTGGCGGCTACGGGCCTCTAAACTGAGTTACAATGAGGCTTGAGGGCCTATTTATTATTGAGAAACAATTTAGAACCCTAAACATCCAAAAACCTAACCCTAGGAGATGAAGCGCCAAAACTATGGGCCCCGTTTGGGTAAGTTGGTGTTTCAACTTCCCAGGGACGTAACTTTGGCATACTATCTCCGTTTGACGCACATGATACATCATTAGAAAGGAGAAAATATGTTAGGGGACTACAACTTTTCATCCTTATCATTCCAAAATGGAATGATGTTTCAAACCATGATACCCAAAAACGAGTTTGAGACTCAAAATGGATCAGGAAGTTAAGACACCCAAAAAGCGCTGAAATAAGTAAGTTATCTGAAAGCAGCAAAAATGAAAGAGATAATGGTGAGGGCCCTAGTGGAATAGGCGGAGGATGGCCACCAATATCCCTGGATCATTCCCACTCCCCCTTAGGAAGCAATGATCTCCATTCGTTAAGTTCCTCCATGAGATAGGAAATTTGGAGCTTGGTCCACTGGTGAACCACTTTCCTTGGTACTTGAGTTGACGGCTTGTGACCGTCTGTTGGATCTTTTGTTGGCGAGTGTTCTTGAGTTGCATATCCATGATACAATCTGTGGTGGCCTGTTCCATGCAGTCTAGGTTTAACTCTGTTGGTGTGAGTTGTTCTGTAATGTCTGAGGTGTCCAGTAGAGGTGGGAAGTAAGGACGAAGGCGATCCACATTGAAGACTAGGTGCAGACCAAGAAATGGTGGAATACTAAGCTCGAAGGCATTTTTCCCTACAGCCTTGGTGATGGTGTACGGCCCATATCGGAGCGGGCAAAGCTTGTGGTGGGGTCCAGTGAGGCGCTCCTTCTGCAAATGTAGCCATACTTTGTCGCCCACCTAGAAGTTGTGTGGTACCTGGTGTTGATCATGGTGCTGCTTGTACTTCGCATTGGCTCTGTCCAATATATCATGAACCTGTTGGTGGATGTTTTGAATGCGCTCGATGAAGCTACTTGCTTTGTCAACTTCAGACTGGACATGAGCTGAATCGGCCTGAGCAACTGCAAATGGCATGGCTACGTCAATGGGACATAGTGGTTGGAATCCCAAGCCCACCTGAAAGGGGCTATGGCCAATTGAACTGTGGAGAGCCCGATTATAACTATGTTGTACATAGGGGAGGATCTCGTCCCATGTGCATGGATGCTTTGAATTGTACATGCGCAAAATGTGTACAATCATTCTGTTGACGACCTTTGTCTGGCCATCTGTTTGGGGATGGAAAGCTGTGGACTTGGTGAGCTTTGTGTCCAACATTGACCAGAGGCTGGACCAAAATGTGCTGAGAAACCTGCTATCTCGATCTGATATGATAGACTTGTTGGAAATGTTGTCATTGATGGAAAAGGAGGTAGCAGATGTAGAAACAGGAACAGTTACAAGGAGACAAAGACAAACAATGGAGGCAGCAAAGGCAGAGGCAGAGGAAGCAAATACGGAGACATAGCCGTTATCACAGCAGTAGAGGAAGAGGCAGAGTGATAGAAGCGGCAGAGGCAGAGCCACAGCTGTTATTGCAGAGAAACCGTTGTTATTCCAAGAATATGTATATATATATATATATATATATATATATATATATATATATATATATATAAGTTCCGAGAATATTTTATACAGCCGGGCGTTACACATAACATAAATTAATTTCCGGACTTTATATTCAAATGCTCTGTATTTAGTTGAAGAACTCGACTTCTAGTCGATGCTGTGTTTTAAATTGTACATGCCTAGATTGTAGTGAGCTCTCCGTCAACGAAACCTAATCTCACTAACCCATGTATAAGAACCAGCGTGAATAGGCTCTGTGGGGATGAGCACTGTAAATATAGCCGCAAGGGTTATGAATGGTGGAACTCTGCGTTGGAGGCGGAACCATAATCAAATGTGCAGTATGAATGGAGGCGGAACCATAGTCGTAACAAATATATATATATATATATATATGTGTGTGTGTGTGTGTGTGTGTGTGTGTGTTTATAATTGAAATCGTGAAGGACCGGAACCACTGATTAAACCGCGCCATCACGTGTTAAAAACTGACATTGGATGCCGAGCGAAATTGACACAAGCCATTGATCTGAAAGAGGGCCATCGGATGGTGATTGTGCATCGGACTTGCCCGGAGTTTAACCAAGGTGCGCAAATGATAGTCCAGGTACGACGTGCCATCGCGCGTTATCTTTCGCACAAGTGGCCCGTGCGATATCCATTAGATCGGGCAACGTGATGACAACCGTTGGATGGTGTGAGGATAGCCAGGTACGGGTGCACGTGGTTGATTGGTTATTGATTGTATGTGTGGGGCCCAATCAAACATGTATTAAGGTTTATGGGTTTAATCCAAAGCTGGGATTATATGCGATGATATATATAAGAGACGGTTAACCTTTTATTATAGTCAGTAGATAGATGAGTTCTATAGTCGTAAGGTTAAGACTTAAACTCTGTTCAAGAAGTGGTGGCGCGATGGTGGTGCGCGGGTGGAGACACCACATATTGGTGGTTGCGGAGGCACCGCTCCGTTGGTACAACAAGGTCGGGGTATGGCCCCGCAGTTAATTGTGGCCATTGATCATGGGTCAATGCCCGATCTGCGAGTCAACTACGGAGGCACCCCTCCTGTTAACTGCCAGGCTGGTTTTGCTCCCGCTGACTATCGATCTCTGATCGAATGGTGAACTCTCTACCAACCTGCTGCCACTTTAACCTCAACGCTGATTTATATATTTAAGTGGGGAATGTAATATAGTTTGGTGCTTTAAATAGTTATAAAACCGTGACCATATATATGTTGGGCGTTAAACACAAAACAGGGAATATGCAGATGACAGTGAACAAAGAGTATGCAGAATAGGTGCTTAACAGCAGCAGGAAAAGACAAATCTAGTAAAGCGAAAATCCAGAAAAGGAGCTGAGTAAAATTGAAATATGTAATTAAGAATGTGAATGTAAATGTTGTAATTAATTTTTTATTGTTTATGATGCAAAGTCAAGTATCCTAAGGAAAAGACAAAATCCCACTGTAGCATGGAAATTTGTACATATTGTAGTAATTCTAAAAATGAGTTGGAAAAAGGAATAAGAAGACAGAAGCCAAAGAGTCATGACTGTTCACTTCAAATTCCTTGTGAAATACAAATATTCATGTGAGAATTTCTATATATAATATCAATTTGATAAGCTCAAAACATATAGAGAAAGAGAGAGCAAATATAGAGAATGCAAAATATAGAAGAATAAAGCAGAGAAGATTAAGAGAAGAAGAGCGGATACAGAACATAGCTGATATCTGGAGTAAATCAACAAACATTCAGTTTGATAAATTGAGGAAGTTGGAGCTTCCCTATCAAGTTGCAGCTTGATAGCTGTCAGTTGTAGCTGACTGAGGTTGGAGCCTCCTGTAGGTTGGTGCCTGCAGAAAAACAGTGGTGAGAGGGAGTTGGAGCTTGCCTTTGCATCACAACAATAATAAGATGTGGTTTTCTCCCTTTATGGGTTTCCACTTATATCTGGTGTCTCTGTGCATGATATTTATGTATTGATCTGATATGTATCATCTGCTTAATACCTGCTGCTCTCATACTAAGTCTACTGCTATATTATACTAACACTTGCTACTTACATTCTAAGATTACTCACACATTAAATTGGATATGAAATGAAGGTGTAAATAAGTTTAATGAAAAGTTATAAAAGATCAGGAATGTGTTAAACTGATTCACCCCCCCCCCCCCTCAGTTTAACTAAAGGTTCAACAATTGGTATCAGAGCAGGTTCCTTTGTTCAAGTATAACAACTGAAAGGAGATCCTAGGTTCCCAAGATGGCTAGTAAAGAAGGATGTTGTTTGGGTGAAAATAGGTTCATTTAATTCTGTTGTAGTACTTGCCCAACTATTTAATTTGTCAATCCGGTTCGTAGACTTACGAGACACATGCACTATATATGCAGGACTGAAGTGGAACTAATTTAATCTAAATTACTGAAATCAAATTAATCTAAAAAGGCATTGAAACACTAACTAGGAAAGCAGGAAATTGCATAAGGAAAAAAGCAATACAACATGTGAAGAATTGAATGAAAAACAACATATGTGAGCTCACAACAATAAAACTATCTAAAATTATATTACAAGAATCAAATTACAAATCATGAAAGCATAAAAGATGAATTCAAAACTAAGAATTCCCTTCTCCTAATTACAAAACTATTTCTCCAAACTCAAAAACTCTATTTCTCCATTATCATATCCTATTCTCTCCATTATTATCAAAATGAAGAGAGAGCACTCCCTTATATACACGAGGAAGATAACCATCTCATAATTACATATCCAATATTCTCTCAAGTACTCTCAACTAATTTCCCATTATTACAAAATATTATCCCTTTGAATCCTCCACACATCTCTCACATATCTTGGATAAGATATGCCAACCAAATCCTCCATGATCCTCTCCTTAGGAATAGACTTGAATAATTATCTCCTTAATATGGTGGAGGAGATATTTGAGACGTATCTTGGAATTAATCCTTCACATATTTCCTACACATTACAAAGCTCACATATTCTTGAGATATATATATATATATATAAATATATATATTTTCTAATATTAATCATAAATTCACTTATAATACAAAAATGAATAAAATGGAAAATAAGAAGGTGAAACCCAAATGTATTTATGAAAATGATATGATAAAAGTTTAATGGAATGATGAAATGTAAGGAATAGTGAAGGAAAAGGTGGATAAAAATATGACATTTCTGAGTCCCAACATCCTCCCCAACTGAACTTGTTGCATGTCCTCATGCAACCATGCATGGGTCTCTTTAAGAACATTTGGCATCTTGAACTTTGTCTTTACATGATGATGTCTTTTAATAATGAATGTTTCCAGGATATGTGAAAGACATGAGTAACAACTTACATTTTCTTATGGTTGGTTCTTGTGTGACAACCATGAATACAGAGAATGTTGGTTCTTGTGTTAACAACATTCATTTCATTTTCTGTTCTCTTTTCTTTTGGTTGGTTCTCATGAATACAAAGAATGTTGGTTCTTGTGTTAACAACATTCATTTCATTTTCTGTTCTCTTGCTGCAATAATAATGTAAACATTCACTGGAAATCATAATGTGCATAAGAAAGCCCTCTTGTAATATTAATGAAGCATGCCAATATGTATTTTAATGCGTATGAAGCAAAGTGCAACAAAGTATCGTTGGAAAATAAATGTTGGTGAATGGTAAATGAGAAAAAAATGGAGTGATAGTGGTGAAGAAATGGAATCATGGTAGTGAATATGTAGCGAATATAGTCCCCCCCCCCCCAACTGAATTGGTTGCAACTTGACATGGCTCATGAAAGGAAATATAGCATGGTGAGGGAATTTTCCAAAATATTCAAGTTAGCATATAAGGAATTGCATGATTAAAGATTAGAAAACAACATACCTCTACTTACCCAAGAATGATGAACTATGCAATAGGAATGTAGCTGCTGCTGCTGCTGGATCTGGAAAATGTGACTGATGTTGTTGTAACTGGATCCTGGGAAATGAAGGAATCTGAACTGCTGATGCTGAATCATGGAAAGGATAAGCGCTGAAAGTGGAACTGTGGTACTCTCGTCGATCAGAATTCATGCTGCTGTAACTGCTGAGGGAGTCGTGAAAAAGTGTATAGTCTTCACCCGCTACAAAACTTCTTGGTACAAGTCTAATCATGCGAAAGAATGTGTCGGTGTCGAGCATGAAAAGAAATCATTAGATTACCGGCCATTGATGCATGCCGTTAACCAATGCGAGGCAACTCACCATTGATGTCAATGAGTGCCAAGGTACCCGAGTACATCTTGCGAAATGCGAATAAAGGGGTTGACGTCGAGCCATTTGCAAGATCTGACGATCAAGGGACATTGATGTATTCCCATGATTGTCAGCGAGAGAACTTGCCATTAAGGCATGCAAGTCTCAAGGTACCCAAAAGGAACTCTAGTCTATTTCCCAGATAAGGTGTTGATGTCGATGGGGCAAGACTTGTTGAAAGGTGGGCCTTAAGGAATCCCACATCAGTCAATGCGAGTTTGTACAAAAGGATTTGGTAGGACTATAAATGGAAAGAACTCACGGACAAGCAGTGTGGATCAACATGGTGAGGAAAACAAGGCGATGTAATCATGGAAAGGGAATGAGTTTTATTCAGAAGGCAAACTAGAAGGCAATAAACTGAAAAAGATAAAGGAATGTATGTGATTCAGAAAAATAGGCGTGCATGAAGTCGTGAAAGATAAAGTAATGGAACATGGGCTGCAACATAAGAATGATTTAGGCGCTTGGAAGGAAAAATTTGAGTAATCATGTCATGATGCAAAAGGGTTTTTTGTGTAATGGTAAATGTCATGACATGATGCATGTGATCTCTAGAGATCTCGCCTTCATGATTGTCTAAAAATTTCCGCCTTTGTGTGCCATCCCCATCGATCATTCCTGTATGAAGTGACTCAAAAACAAATTAGCTCATTTTCAAGAATTTTTATGAAATGTCCATTTTTTAATTATTTTTCAAAGTTACACTAATCATGGATGAAAAAGGTGTCGCATCATAATGTTGAGCTTTCTGCATAAGCTTCTCGTTGACCTACACATAACACCAATCTCATTTCACTTGTTAGTATATGCATCCTAACTTTTGCCCATAAATTCACTTTAAAATAAATGATAAAATCCAACATACTTTTATTTCCCCCCAACTAGAATTATTGCATGTCCCCATGCAATGTACTTTTTCAAAATGTTTTTATTGGTTTGCAGTAAAAGTGATTTAAAACATTTGAAAAGGCTTTGTATTTGTTAGGGAATGAGTAGTTGGTTTTTATGAATTTTTATGTAAATGAATGAGGGCAATTTTTTTATTTTTTTTAATTAATTAATTAATTTTTATTTATTTATTTATTTATAATTTTTTTTTTATTTTGTTTTAAATTTATTATTTATGTTGATTTTTTTATTTTTTTTAACAACAAAACTAATAATAATAATAAAAAACTACAACTCAAAAACAAATTTATGAGGTTTTTTTTTTAATATATATATATATATATATATATATATATATATTATGATTTTTTAATAAATAACAAATTAAAAAAACAAAAGTTTTTAATTTATTATTTATGTCAAATTTTTATTAATTTTTTTTTTTTTTTTTGAGCTCACAATTGAAATCAAATTAAAATTGGAAAATCAAATGAAAGTTAAATTCGTAAGATTAAGGAAAAAGCCTCCATCGCACATTTCTTTATGAAATTCTAAATTCTTGGTAAGGTTTGAATAGGGTCCCAACTAATAAGAAGAAATGCTAAATATTTGCTTTGCAGTTAAAAGCCAGTTCAAACAACATTAGAGATTAGATAAAACTGAACTACGAGTTGGGACGGCTTTTGCTTTTGAATCAGAATTTACTCATTCACCCAAGAATGCACGCTAGTTTGCCAGTCCACACCACCATCGGGAAACCAAAGTGCTATTTCCTTCTTTGCACTCTCAACTTCATTACTGCCATGTATAACGTTCCTGCCAACCTCTACAGCAAGGTCGCCCCTAAGAGTTGCGGGATCAGATGGCGCAGGATTTGTAGCTCCAATGATTTTCCTACCAGTTGCAACAACATATTTGTAATCTACCAGTCGAGGAAAAGAAAACTTTGATGACAAACTCTCATAGTGTTTCTCTGCAAATGATTTCTCTAAAGCCACCATATTCAGACCTTTCAAAATAAAGCCCTTCTTCTCAAACCGGGACATAATTTCTCTGATCAATCCGAGATGCACTCCGTCGGGCTTGATCATGATGAAAGTTTGCTCTTTAATTAATCTGCCGAGGTTCAAACCGCAAGAAAATGCTAGGTTTCTAGACACGGACAAGGATACAGTTCACACTAACAAGCAGTTTGAAACCGCTGAGATTGTGCAAAAAAAAAAAAAAACTGCAACAAAAGCCTGACTTTCTGCCAAATTAATCCACCTGCATAGAAGCTTACTTTCTCCGCTACAAAACCTCTTTTCCCAGTGTCAGGATCTCCAGATATTACTACAAAACTGCCTCCTCTGATATTTGAAAAATCCGATTTGACTTATCATGCAGTGATTTGTTCCTGCAAAATTGGAATTTGGAGGATTTGTTCATGCAGTGATTTGTTTTCTGATTTTCTGGACAAACAACCGGATTTTAATTTACGTTTTGGAGGATTTTGTGGCTGCAAAATTTCTGCAAGATCTTTTCGTATTAAATAATATTGCCTTATTATTTTTCTTTTTGAGAAAATTTTAACAACCAGATTGAAAGACTATTTTTCTTTTTGAGAAAATTTTAACAACCAGATTGAAAGACTATTTCTTGCTGAGATTTTTGCCGATATGTAGGTTTGGAATGCACAATTTTATAATACGATCACAATTTTTTATGCAGTGATTTTTTTTTTTATTCAATACCATTGGTTTTGTTTGTGATGATAGGCGTATTTTAGAGTTTGGAGAAACCGTGGGCGAGTTCACCACAGCCAGCATTTCAATGAACAGTCAGCGGCATCCTTCAAAATATTTTCTCGTGCTCTCGTCCTTGATCTTGTCCTTGAGTTTGGTGTTTTATCTTTTGTTTTTGTGTTTTAATGAATTCGGTGCCATGAGTTTGTTGGTTGGCCTTTTCTCTTTTTTATTTTTTATTTTTATTAATTGTTTTGTTTTATTTTTTTAATTGATTTCGTTTTGTTTTGTGTTTTGTTATATATATTTTTTATTTGTTTTATTATTTTGAATTTTTATGGTTGGTTTTGGTTTTTTTTTTTTTTAATGGTTTTGTGTTTCATTTTTAATGTTTGTTTTATTTTTTATTTGATTAAAAATCTAAAAAATGAAATTGAATCCTATCTAAAAAAAAATTGTTAGTTTTTTTGTTTTTTTTTTTGTTTTTTAAATTAAAAGTTTAAAAATGAAATTAACCCTATCTTTTAAAAAACCAAAAATGGTTAGTTTTTTTTTTTTTTTTAAATGAAAAAATAAAATTTTTTAGACTTGATTTTTTTTTAAAGAAATGGACACAATGATTTGCATATTGAAAGATATTTTTAATGAAGCATATTGCAAAACATTCATTTATTCCTGAAATTAGTCTAAATCATCCCTATTTTCTGATCCTCGCGATCGCACTAAGCGCGGAGGAGAGCATACTTATTCTAGGTAAAAGCAAAAATGAAAATTAAAAAACTAAGAATGAAAGCCTACCTACTCTATATTAATTAAAAAAAAATTAGTTACGTGTAATTATACTTCCAATGAAGCCATTCACGTAGCAGTAACAACAATATATCCAGTAGCAATTTTTTAAATAATGGATGAAAATATTCGACAGTGAATGAGTCTAGTTGTTGTAACTGCAAATTAACTAAATAAAAATAAAAAGATGAATCTAATCTAGTACTTACCTGGAACCATTGTTCGATAAGGCTTTGATAGGCATAGTTTCTATCACTTAGATCATGTTGTAACTCCTGTTCTTCTTCCCCGATCTCCTGTTCGAATGATTGTTCGCCATCAGATATGCAAGATTCTTCAGATGTTAAATCGTCGTTTATTTCTTAGGGAGTAGTTGAACTTTCAATTCTTGTCAAGATCTCCTTTACCTGGGAAGAGGAGATTCCGACTTCTGCAAGGATCTGAGTGAGTAGTTCCAAGCTGACACTCATTATAAAACCATGTTGAAAGAGATTCTAAAAAAAAAGTGCTAATAATTGTCTGAGTTTTTAATCCTTTTACAAGGTTTTAGTTCACAAAAACTCTTCCAAATCAGCACACTAAAAATTAAAAACAAAGTTCACAGAGATAATCTTGAATTCAATACTCAATTAAACCCTCTTACAAGGACTGCTCATTAATTTAGTAATTGAATTCTTCAATTACAACCATGAACCATGAATTTATCAAACACTCTTCACAGTTGCGAAAATCAAACACACTTGCAAAAATTGAAATTCACACTTGCATAAATGTAAACACACCCTACATGCCCTGATCCATAAGAGGTCGAGCCCGTTACGGTATCTCGAATGCGATGCGTAGGCTGTTCCCCACGTCTTATCGCCTTAACACCTCGGAGTTAGGAACATGTCTAAACACACTTCTGGCATGAAAAATCAAATTCAAACCAACTATCATGCCCCCGCAACGGCGCCAAAATGCTTGGGTGAAAGTAGTTCATGACTCGTTTGTAGTACTTGCTCAACTATTTAACGCCCACAATCCGTTCGCACTTACGAGACACGAAGTGCACTATATAGCAGGATCGAAGGGAACTAATTAATTCCACCATCGAAATCAAATTGACCTAAAGGCATTGAAACACTAACTCAGGGAGAAAGAAATTGCATATGAAAGCAATACAACATGTGAAGAGCTTAATGACAAACAACATATGTGAGCTCAGAACAATAACGCCATTTCAAATTACAGTACAAGAATCAAATGACAAATCATGAAAGCATACAATAAAAGAATATGAGTCACAGTTAAGAATCCCCTTTCTCCTAATTACAAAACTATCTCTTAAAGCTAATCTAATGAACTTCTGAACTTATGAACTCCTGAGCTAATCCAAATGAAGAGAGAGCACTCTCTTATATACATGAGAAGATAAACTATCTTTACAATTACATATCCAATATCTTTGGTACCACCATTTACTATTACAAATATTATCTGAATTCTCCATGACATTCTCACATTCCTCGACAGATATACAAATTGTAACCTTCATGATCTTCCTTAGGAATATATTTTGAATAATTATTTCAATGGTGGTGGGAGGGAGATGAGCTATAATGATTTGACTTGCTAATCTTTCATACTTCTGCCACATTGTGCCTACATATTTTCGAGATATATATATATATATATATATATAAATATGTATATTTTCTAATATTAATCATAAATTCACTTATAATACAAAAATGAATAAAATGGAAAATAAGAAGGTGAAACCCAAATGTATTTATGAAAATGATATGATAAAAGTTTAATGGAATGATGAAATGTAGGGAATAGTGAAGGAAAAGGTGATAAAAATATGACATTTCTGAGTCCCAACAGATGCTCAACCAATAAAGCCCCTTTCTTCACTGGTGAAAATTATGCTTTCTGGAAAATCAGAATAAGGACATACATAATGTCTCTAGGAATAGAAGTCTGGGCTGCTGTGGAATTAGGATATGCTCCAAAGGAAACTGACACAGAAAAAGAAACAAAACAAGATTTTGTGGCTAATGCAAAAGCCATGAATGCCATCCTGAATGGATTATGTGAAGCAGAGTTTATCAAAGTAATGCACAAAGACTCTACCAAAGAAATATGGGATACTCTTGAGAACATACATGAGGGAGACAAGAAAGTAAAGACTGCAAAACTTTAAGTCTATAGAGCCCAGTTTGAGAACTTAAAAATGAATGATGATGAAGACATTGCCAGTTTCTTCCTAAAAGCTGCAGAAATTATTAACAATATGAAAGCTCTTGGAGAAAAAATGCCAGAAAGTATAATTGTGCAAAAGATTCTAAGATCTCTTCCATCCAGGTTTAATCCAAAGGTGTCTGCAATAGAAGAAATAGCTAATTGGGAGACCTTGACCATGAACCAGCTACTTGGAAATCTAACAGCCTATGAAATGAGGCTCCCACAGAAGAAGCCAAGTACGAGGGAAGCAGCCTTTAAAACAGAAAAGAAGAAAGAAGAAGAGGAAGAAATATGCTCTTGATCAGATGAAGAAGAAGCAAAATTTGTCAAGAAATTGGATAAAGCTCAAGTGCATCTAAGTAAACTCCCCTTCAAATGCTTTAACTGTGGAAGAGTGGGACACTGTGCTGCTAAGTGTCCTCATAAGAAAGTAAGGAATCAGGCTCAAGAGTCAGAGAAAAATAAATCAAAGAACTAGTAGAAAGGAAAGAAGTTCAGCAAAAAATCCTTCTATGCTCAACAAGACAGCAGTATGTCTGAAGATTCAGATGAATCCTCAAGTGAAGAAGGAACCTCTGAATTCTTATTGATGGCCATATAAAAACTTGAAGGTCTCTTGCTAGAAGATGAAGAAGAAGAAGGTGAAGTCGACCTTGAGGGGGAGCTAAGAAGTGCTCTAGAAGAAATTAATAGACTCAGGCTGAAATGCAGAAAACAAAAGGACATTCTCCTCAAGTATGTACGAGAAGAACATAATTCAGAAGTTCTTAAGCAGCTAAAGATAGAGCTTGAAGAAGCCAAGAAGATAGAGGACATGTTACTTAAGAAAATCAAAGAAACAATTCAAGAACAAGAAAAGTTAGAAGAAGAAGTGGTATGTCTCAGGAAGAAATTAGAAAATGATCAAAGGAAAGTGGTTATAAACTCTTCTCAAACAACAAGCTCTAGTAAGTTGAATGAAATTCTGGTTGCTCAAAGATCCCCTATGATAAAGACTGGAATAGGCTATGAAGGAGAATCAAGTAAAGGAAAAGAAAAGGTTGACAGAGAGATTATTTTTGTAAAAGCAAAGAAGAATGATGAAGTAGCTCAAACAATTCCTTCAAAAGAAGAAATTTGTAATAAGGAAGACAGAGATCAGGAAAAATAACTAGTAGCAAAGAATGTAATAAATACCAAGACCCCTGAGTATGTAAAATTTGGAAACCATCAAAGGAGATTCTTCCATCCTATGAAGAATGCCATCTGTTATGCTTGCCACAAGTTGGGACACATTGCTGCATATTGTCATGCAAGGAGGAGTAATTCAAACCAGCAAAAGATGCAAACATTGAAGAGACTTCATCAAGAAAACAAATGGAAGAGACAACCTTACATCAAGTATGCAAATAACTTCTATGGTTACTGCTTTTTCTGTAAGGAATTTGGTCATAAAATCATTGAGTGTAGAAAGTATGGACAAAGATTGATGTTTAATACCTCAAGGAGATTTATGAATCAAAGAAATTATGTTCACACTCATAATTCTACAAAAATTATGATCAAATGTTGTGTATGCAATCAAGTTGGACATATACCTCCCAAATGTTCTCTAAGAAGATATAATTCATCTCCTCACAAAATATACCAAACAAAAGGGTGCCTCCAGTGGATAAAGAAGGAGAATAAATGTGACGTGGCTCTAACTGCTCAAGACCTGAAAATCCAGTGGTACTTGGACAGTGGCTGCTCAAAACATATGACTGGAGACAAAAGCAAGTTTATAACTCTTGATGAAAAGAAATCTGACAATGTTACATTTGGCAATGATAAATCAGGTAAGATCAAGGGAAAAGGCTGGAGTCCAACTATGGTATTGGAAGAAGGCCCAAGATACTCTTGTAGATGGGTGAAGAGATCCATGTGATGTGTCGATCAAATGTTGACAATTTTGTGAAGTTCTCTTTAAAACTGTTTAGATTGTGAAGTCAGGTCAAGTACAACAGGAAAGACTCTGCTCAAAGGTGTTCAAACAGAGAGTAATGTTTACATAGTAAAAGAGGAGGATGAAGCCTGCCATCTTAGCAAACTTGAGGAGTCATGGTTATGGCATAGGAGATTGGAACATCTCAGCTTCGACCATATCATCAGACTGAGCAAGAAGAAAGTTGTCAGAGACATGCCAGAAATAAAAAGGCCTTCAAATACCATATGCAAATATTGTCAATTGGGGAAACAGACTCGCACATCCTTTAGATATAAAGATGAGCTATCAACAAGAAGACCACTCCAGCTTGTGCACATGGACCTGTGTGGACCTGCTAGAACTAAGACACCAAGTGGAGAATTCTACTTCATGCTGATAATAGATGATTTCTCCAGAATGACATGGGTTGCTTTTCTCAAGAACAAATCAAAAGCACTGGAAAAGTTTAAGACATTCAAAGCATTAACAGAAAATCAAATTGGATGCAAGCTAAAATGTATCAGATCAGATAGAGGAGGAGAATTCACAGATTATGACTTTGCAGACCTATGTAATGAACATGGAATAAAGCAACAATTTACCATTGCAGGGACACCTCAGCAGAATGGAGTAGCAGAGAGACAAAACAGGTCTGTACAATAAATGGCCAGAGCTATGATGCAAGAGAGTAACATTACTCAAACCTTTTGGGCAGAAGCTGTACACACAACAGTACATATTCTAAACAAAGCTCATTTAAGACCTAACAGTGACAAGACACCTTATGAGCTATGGCATGGTAAACCTACATCAATCAAGCACTTTAGAGTCTTTGGCAGCAAGTGCTACATAAAAATTAATGATGAAAATCTGGGGAAGTTTGATGCAAGAGAAAATGAAGGAATACTCTTAGGATATGCATCCAAGAGTAAAGGATACAGATGCTACAACAAGACTCTTCGAAATATTGTAGAAAGTATTGATGTAAGATTTGATGAAGAACTTCCAAACAAGACAAGAGATATAGACTGCAGTAGCCATCCTGAAAATCATGAAGAAGAGGACCAAGATGATGAAGAAAAAAGAAAAACATCAGAAAATGCTGAACTGAACTCAAAAACCCCCTCAAGATACACCCAAAAGAATCATCCAGAAGATCAAATCATAGGAGAAAAGAGTGTAGGAGTGCAAACAAGAAGGCAGCTAACTGAATAGACAGAAGAAGTATACATAGCCATGTTATCACAAATAGAGCCAAAGAAGTTTGAAGAAGCCAGCAAGGACAAGTATTGGGTAAAAGCAATGAATGAAGAATTGGACCAAATCGAGAAGAACAATACCTGGGAACTAGTTCCTAGACCAATTGAGAAGAATATCATTGGTTCAAAATGGGTATTCAAAAACAAAATGAATGAGCAAGGACAAGTAATCAGGAATAAAGCTAGGCTGGTCTGCAAAGGATACTCACAAATTGAAGGACTTGATTATGAAGAAACATTTGCCCCTGTAGCCAGAATGGAAGCTATCAGAATGTTCCTAGCATTTGCATGCTACCAAGACTTCAAGGTATATCAAATGGATGTAAAGTCTGCTTTTCTTAATGGAGATCTAGAAGAAGAAGTGTACATGGAACAACCAGAAGGCTTCTCATTGACAGACAAAGGAGACTATGTATGTAGACTGAAGAAGGCCCTATATGGACTAAAACAGGCTCCTCGTGCTTGGTACTCAAGACTGGATAAATATTTGCAAAAACAAGGTTTTAATAAAGGTGGAGTAGACAACAATCTATACATAAAAGCCCATGAAAATGACCTCCTGATTGTTGTAGTGTATGTTGATGACATTATGTTTGGAAGCAACAAAAATGAACTAGCAAAAGGGTTTGCTGATGAGATGAAAACAGAGTTTGAAATGTCTATGATTGGAGAACTCAGTTTCTATTTGGGACAGCAAACTCAACAAAAGAACACAGGCAACTTCATCTCTCAGGAAAAATACTTAAAAGAAATGCTGAAAAAATTCAAAATGGAGGACTGTAAACCTGTGACAACACCCATGATCACGGGATTCAAGCTGTGTGCTGATGATGGGACTGCAGATGTAGATCAAAAACTCTACAGATCCATGATAGGAAGCCTGCTGTATTTGACAGCATCAAGACTATACATCATGCTAGCAATAGGACTAGTGGCAAGATATCAAGCAGCACCTAAACAAAACCATCTTCTGGAAGTAAAAAGAATACTCAGATATCTACAAGGAACGTCATAGTATGGACTTTGGTATCCTAAAGGTAAACGCTTCACTTTAACAACATACACAGATGCAGATTGGACCAGTTGTGTTGATGACAGGAAAAGTACAAGTGGAGGTGCTTTCTATCTGGGAGAAAGTCTGGTGGCATGGTTAAGCAAGAAACAAACATCCATCTCTCTGTCTACAGCTGAAGCAGAATATATAGTAGCAGCAGCATGTTGTACACAAGTCATGTGGATGAAGTAAACTCTTCAAGACATGAAGGTAAGCATTGATGAACCTATCTCAATCAAATGTGATAATACGAGTGCTATAAGCATATCTAAAAATCTTGTACTTCACTCAAAAACTAAAAATATTCCAATCAAGTATCATTTCCTCCAAGAACAAGTGGCTCAGAAGATAGTAAAGATGGAATATGTACCAACGAAAGAACAGACAACTGATATATTTACCAAACCTCTTGCTAGAGAACCGTTTCAATATTTGAGAGATAAACTAGGGGTAATATCTGCAGATGCTACTCTCTGATATAAAGAGAAAGCACAACTTCAGGGGGAGAAAAAAAACGAAAATACCATTCTAGGGGGAGAACAGCCAGCAAGGAAAGCATGAATC